>CM055270.1:11018178-11331011 GCA_029237695.1 Conchocele bisecta | reverse complement strand
AACGATTTTGCCGAATTTTTCGGCTCATAACGGGTGGTTTTTACAAACGTTTTCCAATTTGTACAGTACTGTCAGCAACATAATTTCTTGCCAGGGTGATAGGGGAGTGTCAGCCGCATGAAAGATGATAATTTTCAGAGCTATATCTTGACTACTTACGGCTCTATTCGATGTCAAAGATGAACGTATTTTTTCAAGTTTTCAAAATAGAGCAAACGGATGTGACATCAGCTTCGTTATTTATCATTCGATTTCAATTGTTTTTGCTGTAGTCGATATTTCAGTCCTTTAGCTAAAACTTTGGCTGAGGATCTAACCCGGTATCCCTCGCTCCGAGTCCATCGCTCTACCTCTAAGCTAACCGGACCCACATCGGTGTGATGATGCGAACACAATAATGTTGGACTGTTCATTCTAAAACTTCAGAAATTCTTTTTGCAACCGATAGTTTACACCTTGGGCTAAAGCTTAGTTACACATGAAATCAATGTTTGAGGCTCAAACCGTTGATGCAGCTCAAGCTGCTCTAGTTTAATATTATATTTGTTTTCTACTTGTTAAAATGGTTAATGCATGTATATGTAACATCGTACATATTGAAACTTAGAACACAACTTAAAGAATAAACTCTCATTTCTGCTAATACCTGTACTACACCACAGCCTGATTGCGTTAATAACGTCCATGGAATCAGACGGATTGATTAGATGAGCCTGAAACATTTTACAGCTCAGGCTCGGAAAATCAAGCTGCCTAATTGTGAGTTGAGATTGCTAGCAAACAAATAAGACCTTTTCACATTCCAGCTATAAGAACGTGTTTTTGTTTATTAGCCCTGCAATTAGTTTATTAAAAGTTCACATGTATATATTTCACTGTAACTATTTTATTGTGTGTGTAGCCCTGCCCATAAGCATGCTTTCAAACTGTGATTGGCGGTTTGACACCGAAGCGTGCATACAGCATAATGCGTTTCTCGTGAAATTCCGACAACAAGGTGTGACCTCTGGATCTAAATATAACATTGTACTTATTATAAACAATTAATGATTAATTTAATACATATTGGTGAAATGAATGGTGAATGTGGTGCTTTCAGAGCCGAGCAAGTAGGAAAAAACAATCATCCCAATGTTAAAGCAATAGATATGAATGGCCAGTTCGACAAGGCCGTTAGTGTGTAAGTACCAGAAGTGAGATTATAAATGTGTGTGGCTGTGACTGGAAAAACGTGGCTTACGGTTTTTGCGACCAGTGCAGATCCAGATCAGCCTGTGCATCCGCACAGTCTGATCAGGATCTGCACTGATCGCCATTCCATCAATGAATCACCTGTCATACACATAACAAGTGATACAGATCATTATCAGGCTACACGAGTGCTATTTGATCAGGATGTACACTGGTCATAAAACCCATGTGCCCTATTTCTCCAGTCATAGCCACATATATCTATACCACAGCCTCCACAAGTTGTGGGGACTAAACCTCGACAAATCCACAGACCTCGTATTCTTGCAAGTTCAGAGTCACGGGCTTAGCGTGATCTAAACACTGTTACATCTGTCTCTGAAGTCACACGACTGCGCACCACTCTGTGACAACTACTATTGTTACCTGCTCGAGTATATCTTTAATTACCCGTAGCAACACTTTATTTTTATCCAGATCTGTAATTTACATTAAGGAAATGTTTAAAGACTTTAATAACCAATTGATTCCATGTTTATACCATGAGATCAATGAAGATCCTGATGAGACGGCTCGTTTTGGAATGGCTTATCTGACCCTACACAGTGTGTGAAAACACTGGGTCGGTTAGTAAATAATTATTACCCCATTATAGGTTCGATACTATGACAGTAATATGAACATTTGGAAAACCATTTTTGCTATTTTCAATATTTTTGTTAGAAAGTATACATTATTACCACTCATATGAACCGTCTCAATCAGATGGTTCAAACGAGTGGTAGCAACATATACTTTTACGCAGAAATAAACAAAATACTCAATTCATTCCAGAAGGGAGCGTAAAATCCGGATGAGTAAATCACCACTGGAGAGAACATGGTTATACCACGAGATCAGGCGGTGTTAACATTTGCAGAACCTTTTAGCTATTTGCTTTATTTCCCTATCAAAGTATATGTTGTTACCACTCACATGAACCGTAGAAATTAACAAAATAATAAAAACAAAATCAATAAAAACTATTGTATCCATAGATATCAATGGACTAAATTAATTGTTTTTATTTCTCTGACATATTTTTATTTAATTAATATTTCAAACATCCAATTTATTCCAGATTGTAGCGGAAAATCACAATGAGTAAATCACCCCTGGAGACGCATGGTTATACCACGAGATCAGGCGGTGTTATCTGGAGCTCGACAAATATTTGCAGGCCAAGGAATACGGCGACCAATCACTGACCGCCGCAGTTGAGGCCGAGGACCAGGGGCCCGTTTCACTAAAATTCTTACGACTAAAATGTTCGTAAGTGCAAACTTTGATAGTCTGTAAATTTCACATTAACAATGTTTTCTTGTAAACAATTATTGAATTTACATTTATTGAGCATAGGCTGCATATGCAGCCTATGCTCAATAAATGTAAATCCATTAATTGAAATTTACAGACGATCCTAAATTTACACTTACGAACATTTTAGTCGTATGAAGTTTAGTGAAACGCACCCCTGATGTGGCAGCTACAGGCGACCGTACTGACTGCACCGGCTGAGGGTACAGACTATTTAACCATTACTTAGTTACTATGCTCAATTAATCCTTTGACCCCTCAGTAACTGCACTGGATTTGGAAACGCTCATTTTCCAAACAATCCAATCGTCACAAGATGATTTTCAGACTAGTCCATTTATGAACAAGTATTTTTTTGTTCTCAATGGAAATTACTTGCAAAGGAGACGGTTCGTCACGAGCCGGCTCATCTTCATCTACACTGTTTGCCAATATATTGGAACCGCTCCAAACAGGACACCCTCGGAGGTCCCCAGTGTGTTCAGTTTGGATATTTACTACTGTAATTCAGACATTTTAGCTCTTCATGACACATTCTAGTGTTTTGCAATCATGAAAAGTCGCGGTAATCATTGATATACAACAGCGAAACATATCCAAGTTAAACATTCATATTTTCCCGACTGTCCCGTTTAGAGGGGTTCCACTGTACCAATATACAGGTCTGTAGCGTTGAAAGGGTTAAATTGTGTCATCTGCTGTTTACTTTTATGGACCCTGACATTAATTGGGGTACATACAGTCACCACCCTGTCCATCTGTCCATCTGACCATTCGTCCATCTGTCCGAGATTGGTTTTCGGCTCCCTACTATGTATGTTACCGTAAGTCGGATTGGCTTGAAACTTCATATACTTATTTGTCATCAACCATCTTTTTCATATATTTATTCTGTCACCGACACATGCGGCCCCTGTTCTCAATGTCAATTATAGAAATGGTATGTGGCTCAGGGGTAGGATACAGGACTTCCATACCGAAGGGTGAGTTCAAAACCTAATCTAGGGATTAAAAATACGTTCATAGTATTTCAATCCCACTGGTCTGCCGGATGAGACTTTAAACTGTGGTCCCGGTCCTACATGAACTTAGCTGTTGCTGGGACATTAAAACCCATTTATTTCATTTCTGTCTGACCGGGATTTGCATTAAAGTTTTCGACTACCTACTATGTCCGTACGTCAGATGTTTTTGTCATCATCCATCTGTATATGGCATAAGGTTGATTGATTGAGGTGTTATGTATATTTAACAGCTAAACGGACATAACACCTCAATCAATCAATCATAAAGTGACCTGCCATGTTACATTTCGTTTTCTATTTCAGTTAAATTATCGGAGTTCCAGGCAGCATCAATTACGTTTGAGAAGTTATTAGACCTAGCAAAAGCACAAGGTTAGTTCAAATGATTACAGTTGAACCTCCCTGAACGGCCAGCTCTCTACAACAATACCCTCTCTATAACAGCCAATATATTATATATCCCAAATGTGCTATTGCCTCTTTCTTACATTTCAGCCAGTCGTTTACAGAAATATAACAGTGAATTACACCACTCAGCAGCAGTCATTTACACCACTCTCGTGCTTACCATATATGGATAAATGACGTCAGTAACGTCGCAATGATGTGTTTTCTTCGACCAATTAAGTGATGTTCTCGGACTCACCCTCTCAATCGCGAGACAGTCACCGTCAATACGGCCCGCCTCCAGATATTAATTTTCACATCTCTTGGCCTATATTTTACTCTCGATTCGCTTTGTGTTTATGAAGAATCATGTGTGAAATGTAAGAACATATATTTATTCAACCAGATGAGTTGATTATCTTGAAATAATGATCTCGCTACGCTCACTCGTTTGTTGAGCGTAAGGACCCAATCACTCATGGGTTATTTCAAGATAATCAGTTCACCTGGTTAAATAAACAATATATATTTAACTTCCCTACCACAGCCACCTCTCTATAACATAGCAGTGTGTGTCCGACCATTGGTGGCTGTTGTAGAGAGGTTGCCTGTATCATATTTAACTCATATGTGGCTGTGACTGGAGACATGGGGCTTATCGGTCATGCGACCAGTGTAGCCCCTGATCAGGGCCTGCACCGTTCGCTATTCCGTCACTAAAACACCCGTCCTGTTTCTAACAAGCAATACACATTGTTATCAGGCTACAGGATTCTGATATTTGATTAGGAACTACACCAGTCACAAATCCCATCAGCCCCATTTCTCCATTCACAGCCACATATAGATAATGATCCACTTATTTTCTGATATACGCCGCAAACGTCAAAATTACAATACAGTTAACTCTATATTCACTTTCCATCTAGGTGAGGCAGAAGCGGCTATTCAGAAAGCGGTCGGTGACGTGAATGCAAGGATAATTGCCGGAGAGGGCGTAACAGACAATGGAGAGACGGAAGAAACCTGGAAGGAAGATGAAAACGTAAACGAGAGTGCAAAGGTCAAGTCTGAAGATGAGCAGCAGGAGGTTGAAGAGGCAAAAGAAGGTACTGAAGTCTTAGGTCATAATCAGTTACTTAAATAGATAGTATTTTAGTTAAATATTTGACCACAGAGTCTTTATCAAAATAGTTAAGGGAGGTCCCCAGGGTGTCCGGTTTAGAGAGGTTTCACTGAGCCATAGCTGTGTGCAATGCGATCATAAACTGACATTATCACCCGGGATAAATGACCAAGACGCTCATCAAAAATAAGATCTCAGATGTTTCTCAGTGTCAAGTTTAGAAAGGTCCCACTGTACTATGTGATTTCCATATTGCAGCTATGACCATCCAGTTCACGGCTTCAATAAGGACGTCTCATAGGACTGCCAACACAGTTTCTAACTATTTTGATAAAGGGTGGGGGCGGGGGGTATCTGCACTTTATCCATCAAGTCACTGAAATATTATGACTATATAGTGATTTCCCCCATAAGATGAAATGGGTAACACGTTGAAGCTTAACCATGCAGCTTCCCAGATCTAAGGTCAAGGTCAAATAATTTACAAGTTTACACAACGTTCCATAAATCTATTGGAATAAATAGTACTATATATTGTTGTCTTCTCCGTTTATGATCATCTGTGCATTTTCCTTGCATCGTCGTCCGGTATATTATGTGACCTATTTGTTCACTTATTTAAATTTTCTTTACGTCGTCGTCCGGTATATTCTGTGACCTATTTGTTCACTTATTTACATTTTCCTTGCATCGTCGTCAGGTATATGCTGTGACCTATTTGTTCACTTATTTACATTTTCCTTGCATCGTCGTCCGGTATATTATGTGACCTATTTGTTCACTTATTTACATTTTCCTTGCGTCGTCGTTCGGTATATTATGTGACCTATTTGTTCACTTATTTACATTTTCCTTGCATCGTCGTCCGGTATATTCTGTGACCTATTTGTTCACTTATTTACATTTTCCTTGCATCGTCGTCCGGTATATATTCTATTTGTTCACTTATTTACATTTTTCTCGTCCGGTATACCCTGTGACCTATTTGTTCACTTATTTACACTTTCCTTAACTTTCGTGCTGATACATGTACATGCCACTATAAAAACCATTCCTAAATAATTGGACACAATTTATTATGAGAAAATCATAAATATATGGTTTCCCACAATGAAGAGTGTCCCCATCGGTATAGTTGGTATTATTGTACAGTGAAACCTCTCTAAGCCGGACACCCTGGGTGGTCCCCAGGGTGTACAGCTTAGAGAGGTTTCACTGTAAATCAGGCATTTGATCATTCTGGGCCCTGGTTGTGTACTATGACTTCACGAACAGACATTATCACCGGAGATAAATGACCAGGAAACTCATGAAATATAAGATCACATGTGTTTTCCTACTGTCCGGTTTAGAGAGGTGCCACTGTACTTGTTTATCATAATACTGATATATTTGGATACACAGGTGCGGGAAAAAAATCACATGACAGTATATAATATATTATTAATATATTTATACAATGAGAGCTTATCAGATTATTTTTTCCCATCACCTGTGTTTGGTTACAAATTGTTTTGGAAACCCCTATGGACTATGGGTTTCCCCCAAAACAAATGGTGCCCCGAATACTTAGGGTTATTACGGTATGTCATGCTATTACTACCACTCTTGTTTATTACGCTAGTTCCGATTGACACATTGCCATAAAGTGAAATTAGTTTCCAACAACGGCCATCTGTGACTGCCTTTAGGCCAACTTTTGTAGTTGTAACTAGCTTTTTGTTATTATTCTCTGTTTATTTGAGCAATTTTCATGATTTCAAGTATTTTGTTCTTCGATTTTGTGTAACGAGTGCTAATAGTTCTGTGATGAGGATGAAGTTTTCCCTGGGCTAAATGTGACTGTTCACAACAAAAATGGGATTATTCTGCTGGAGCTCTAGATAAGGCGTGTATTGATTGATGTATTCTATGCAGTTATTTTAGCTGAATATACATTAACACTTAAAGAGGCATATCAGGATTTTTTTTAAATAATAATATAAAAAATAAACTGTTTTCATTTTTCTTTTACAGTATTTTTTCAAAAAATCCTGATATGCCCATTTAAAAAGTAGGAACCAAAAAGTGTCGTCTACTGTTGTTTCATAATCTTTCTTCTTTCTCATGGTTTGACAGTACTTTAGAATCATTTCCATTGGAATGGATGTGCTCCATAAGATTTGTAATGTAGGTTTGTCTGTGTGTGCGTTCATGGGTCCGGTTAAGAACACGACGTTTGCTCGAGTTTCTTCTATCTGCCATCGGGCGCATTTGTGTCCGACACACCACAATTTCTTGTTTCCATTTGCTTTTCAAGATGGGAAATATGCACTTGTTCTGGAGCAGAAATCTAAGTCTAAATCCTAGTGTCGCGCAATATTTCGCTCAAGAGCTTGTGCATATTTCTCCATATAAAAAAACAATACGATTAGTGCTGATCATATTACTTTTGGGGTTGGAGCTAAGTGACTATGGTGTGGAATGGACCTGGCATCTGGCCAGGATGTTCTAATTTCAGGACTGAATATATATTTTTCTGTAAATATTCAGTTCTGATTTTGGGAATTTCCCTCATTATGGACAGGTTAAATACGAGATAGTCCAACCCATTCGCCCGACCTTAGATGCTGTTGATAGACCGTTAAGCACAAATACTTCATTAATTATCCATATAGAAGGGATGGATTGTGGCGTAGAGGTTGTGAGTTCAATCCCCGCCCTTGGCATGAAAAATACGCCCGTCCCTAAATGACCTTAGCTGTTGTTGGGGCGTAAAATCCATTCACTTGATCATGTTGATGGAGTTTCTTCAATCTGCCACTGGGGGCATCTGTATGCTGACAGGCCACATATTCTTGTTTCCATTTTATTTTCAAGATGGGATATTTTCCACTAGTTCTGGAGCAATATTTCCGCTCCGGGGGCCCGTTTCACTAAACTGTGTATGACTAAAATGTTCGTAAGTGCAAATTTAGAATCGTCTGTAAATTTCAATTGATGGATTTACATTAATAATTGTTAATGTGAAATTTACAGACTATCATAAGTTTGCACCTACAAAACATTTTAGTCGTAAGAGGTTTAGTGAAATGGCCCCCAGTAGGTTTGCATATTTTTTCTATTCTTCTTATTATGCCCCGACTTTGGTTGGTGGAGGGGAGGGGGGGGGGGGGGGGGTGGGGGGGGGGTGGGGGGGTGGGGGGGGGGGTGGGGGGGGGGGGGGGGTGGGGGGGGGGGGGTGGGGGGGGGGGAGGGGGGGGGTGGGGGGGGGTGTGGTGGGGGGGGGCGGTGGGGGCGGGAGGGGGGGGGGGGGGGGGGGGGGGGGGGGGGGGGGGGGGGGGTGGGGGATTGGGGGGGGGGGGGGGGGAGGGGGGGGGGGGGGGGGGGGGGGGGGGGGGGGGGGGGTGGGGGGGGGGGGGGGGGGGGTGGGGGGGGGGGGGGGGGGGGGGGGGGGGCGGGGGGGGGGGGGGGGGGGGGGGGGAGGGGTGGTGTATTTTGTTTTCTTTTGTGCGTCCGTTCATGCATCCAAATATATATCTTTTGCTTTCACAGATACAAAAGAGAGCGAGAGAGTGGAGGACCAAAAAGACACGACAGACAAAACAAGACGAGCAAAGAGTTGAAACGCAAAAACAGGAGGAAGAGACACCAGATACAAAAGAAGAAACCGATTCCAAGAACAAAGACGGATAGTACGACTGACTAACGTTGGACATTTCTGTTAGGTTGTTGACTTGATGTACAAATGCTACCGTTGATGTTTTATTGAATAAAACAGTGTTCAGGGAATTTGTTTAAAATTCTCGATTTTCTCTTTCACGATTTTTTCGTTTTATTTTTTAAGTTACAAATCTCTAGATATGTATTTTCTTTCCTTATTTGTCTTTCATGAATTTTTCTTTTGATCTTTTGTTATGTTTCAAATCTCTAGATAAGCTTTTTTACTGATTTATCTTAACAAATCATTAAGAAATAGCATACAAGCTAACAGTTCTGTAGAATGTACGCATTGACATGTGATTTCTTTATATCACATAGATCTAGATAAGCAGCATTGTTTTCCTTATTTATCCTAACAATTAAGAGAAACGTCTTGCAAGTCAAGAGTGCTGTGCAATTTTTTTTTTCATATCACAAAATGGAGAAATATGAGAAATAACTGTTTATTTCAGTTTATATATTACAATAGCCATTTCATGTATAACGAATATGAAACTCGCCATGACAAAAAGCTTATTATCCCTTCGCTGATAGGCAATATGGGATATAGCGTTAGTCCATATGCGTGTGTACGTTAGTAAAAAGTTTCATTTTTCAATAACTTACGCACCGCTTATACAAACCGAGAAATTGTTCATAGAGTGCGACAGGTGGGAGTATGCGAAGGGTACATTCCGATTTCCCTGTGTTGGCCCTCATTTTATTTTCGGCTTTCTTGTTACTTGAGAGTTGAATCATGTTATACTCCTGTTAAAAGTAGCAGGATTATTACTAATCCATTTACTTTTAGGGAGTGGGGCTAAGTTGTGGTCAGGACCTGGCACCCGATCAGGTTATTCTGATTTCAGCGCTGAATATATACTTTCTTTTAATAATCAGTTCTGATTTTGGGATTTAACCCATTAACCCGGTCTAAAATGACCTTAGCTATTGACAGGCTGTTAAACACCATTCAATCAAATGAAATGAAATCCTGTAGTCTGAAAATGATCTATGTTGCTTATTATAGGCATAACGGGTGTTCCATTGCTCGATGAGGAAATATACACTGGTCACACAACCCATAAACGAAATAAAATGAAAGCTCATTCATAAATTATGCTATAATTGATATTATCGACAAAATTGTTGTTTGTGCATTATTGATATAGCCGCAAAATGTGGGCTGGTTTCGTGAAACAGACAGTATTCAATTTTAGCCCGGAAATTAAAATATCCTGATCTGGTGCCAGGTCCTCATCACACCCGACTCACTTAACCCCACACCCTAAAGGTAATAGGAATACTAATCTTTCTACTTTTACAATGGGTATAACTGGATTCAACTCTCATTTACAAAAAGCCAATAATGTACATTAGAGCCAAACCAAGGATATCGGGATTCCGGTATGGATGAACGCCATCGTTAAATTTACCCTTCGCATGCACAGTTGACAGCGACACATGTACGTGGTGATGATCTATATACAGGAAGCATTATATAAACTATTATATGATGGAATCTTGTGACTGCATTCAACAGGCTGCTAGGTCAAGAAAACTGAATTGCAATAATGATGTCACTCAGAGACAAATATTGGCTTTGCCATTGTGTAAGGGATCGTACAGTGTTGAAGCAGTCTCCGACAGACAAAACATGTACAGGATAAGGCGTACTGAATTGTGTTAATATGTTCAGTATTTCCAACAGATGGTTTGCTTGAATACAGTGTTGTTGTTACAAATCCGTCCATCCTTAGTTGTAGCATATCGCTCAAATCGACTCCCATCAGTGGGAGCTCCAGTGGGATGTGGAGTTCAATCCATGTAAGTGCAACGTAATATACATCACCAAAGCACGTTCAACTATAAGAGCAGGAGATTGAAGCATTCAAGCACTCCAATTACCTTGGTGTTGATATCAGTAAAGACATATCCTTTAACCATCACATTGATAATGTTACCACATCTGCAAATAAGGCGCTGGGCTTCATTAAAAGAATCATTAAACCTAAACACCAGCGTATACGCCTGACTGCTTAGAAGTCGCTTGTCCGTCAAATATTGGAATATGCATCCTCACACCATAAAACATTCACAAACTGGAGATGGTGCAGCATACAGCAGCAAGTTGGGGTACCAATAATTATTCCCCATATGCAGGTGTCTCACTAATGATGTGTGCACTGGGATGGCGCACTCTCGAAAACAGGCGAGCAGATAGATGCCAGGCTATATCTTTTTTTAGTATAAAGTCATACATGAGCTTGTTGCCGTCCCAGTGCCACCACAACTCCAGCACCCGATAAGACCTACCCGCCAGTCTCACCCCTCGCATGTAGGCAGAGTTAGGCCACCGCGGACTAATACAATTTCTAATTCTTTCCCCTGGCTGCAGTGGTGTGGAACAGTCTCCCGCATAAAAATTAGCCTTTTGAAAAATAGTTATAATACAAATAATGGGTGTTATATAAAGCAAGCCTCCACGCCTATACTTTTAAATATAGGCATGGTTCCAAGTCTAGTTATTAGGGAGCTCCTATTATAATATTCTAAAACATATACATGGACTCCTTCTCTGTTTTTTCTAATACACCCATATATATAGATTATGAGGCGCCAGCGATATAATCTATATTGTATCGTTCTCAGACCATGAGCTGAGAAGTTTAAATATACAAAAGTACAACACTACTATATAGTTTGGTATTTTTGTACTTTTATATGAAAATCTTACAATATAATCTCAATTGTAAACTTCTCAGCCCTTGAGATTAGGAATTTATCAAAACAATGCTTGCTGTACAAGACTATATAGGTGTTTTGTACGAAAACTATAATTTTAAGTCAAATTATGATGAAAATCTAATAATTAACTTTCTATGGCCTTATGGCGACCGAGGTAGTATCAAGTTATGTATAGATAATGGGGACGATATTTTACAGGCAAGTTGTAATCGAATAACTACCCAAGTAAACAGTCATTATCTATAAACGTACACACACACATAGATAAGATAGATACATGTATGTTTATCAATCTAATTAATTTATATATGAAGGGAAATAACTTACCATAGGATTGTCATTAATTATGTAGCGTGGGTTATCTTCCCGAGTCCTACAATGTAGAAAAAATACATTCCACAGTATCGCCAGCGATACTGTGGAATGTTGGGAATTCATAAGGCATCAAAATGGGTGTATAAGCACATGCATTTATATATATATAAATGCATATTTAAGTAAAACTATATGCTATAAACCCCGCAATAGTTATTCCGCCCATTATAAATATAAATTCTCTATACTTTTTGTTCTCTGAAGGTGCATAATAATCACTCAATACCGGCTCTTCCCCAAACGATTGTAATTGTTGTACACCTGTCTCCGGTGCCGTAACAGTAATAGCTTCATCCACATCATCAAACGCCTTAGCAGCGTGATTCTGCTTTCTAATTTCATTATTAATCCAGTCTAATCTCTCTGTTCTTTTTTCTGCCCACTGTGCCTGTGCCTTTTGTAATTGCTCTACGGCACTATCATGCCTTTTGCGTTCTTCAATCGCAGAATTATCCCCCAATGAACTGAATAAGAAATAACTCCCTCTAAACGCCAATGCATTCACTAAATCGCCACCAACCATCACAGCTATTCCCGCCATTTTGTTTTATATAATAATTTTATTACTTAAAAATATTATCAGGAATTATACCTTGTTTAACAAGCATATCCCTAGTAGCAAGGCCTGTATCCAACATTAACATAGCCATATTATGACCATCAAGTTGCAGTTTTGGCACCGCCTGTCTTATAATTTTATTCATTAACTGTGCATATCCGATTTCAAGCGCCGTTATTACAGCAGAATCCTAATAATCCTCAGTAAAAATATATACAATTAACAACGAAACTGCTATATCACAATCTCCCTAAGTCTGGCAGACTCTTGTCTGAATGGTTTCTCTATTTTATTATATCTCTTTAAGGCCCAAACTCTATTTGCCCCGCACTTGCCACACACTTGATACATAGCACAAGTACCCTTTCCACACACTAAACATGGTTTCAATGGTGTATTCTTTTTTACTCTAAACTTATGTGTTGCACAGTATATTGAGTTTTTCACTGATTTTACAATGCATGATTTATCTGAATTGATATTTTTGTATTGACACGTGGTTATGTTTATTTCTTCAACTAAGCATGGTTTCAATGGTGTATTCTTTTTTACTCTAAACTTATGGGTTGCACAGTATATTGAGTTTTTAACTGATTGTATTGTACATGGTTTACCTGAATAGATATTTTTGTATTGACATATGTTTATTTCTTCCATTTTGTGAATTATATATACAATAATTTTTCTATTAAATAAAGAAATAATATTATAATAAACCAAAGATTTAAAAAAAAAAATGAGTGCTACAGATGTACAAGATATTCTGAAACTCTATCGTGATAGAGTTATTAATGATGAACAATTGCGAAAGATGGTTGATGCTTTGAAATCTTCAGAGTCCAAAGTCGAGACTAAACCATCTGTGGAAGAAAACCGCAGGGAAAGGCACCGAAGAAAGAAGCAAAGAAGGAAAGAGAAACTTAACCAAACAATGATTGAAAAACCAATTCCAGCCCCACGATCAATACAACCAATTCCAGCCCCACGATCAATAAATCGTGTAAAACCAATCCCAGCCCCCCCCCCCCGATCAATAAATCGTGGAAAATATAAAACTCCATAATTAAAATTGATTGACAAGCCATTGTGTGCTTATTTCAAGTCATATGAAATCAATGCAAAGAAATATAAAGATCCTTCTGTTCTATTCGATGAAAATCAATCTGCTATAATAAAACAAATCAATCAAGATATAAAAGAATACAATGGAATAAGGTTTTCAATTGGCATTTCTCTAAAATGTTTCAAAGATGAAAACGGTGGAGAAAGAAAGTATGTCATCGGACAAATCCATGGAGAACAAAGGACTGCTCTTGATGGATCTAAAGTAGTTGAATTTTATAATAATCAAACTTCTTATCTACAAACTTGGATTGAAAAATTTACAAATACAGCATCATATATCCCTTTACCCAAACTATTGATAAATAAAAAAGCAATAATCAATGTAAAGAATAATGATAATTAATGTCTGAGATGGGCTCTGGCATCCGCTATATACCTCGCAAAAAGTAACCTTAATAATATTTACAGTTATACAAAATATAAAGACAATTTGAACTTGAAGGAGATCGATCTTCCAACCCCCATAACCCAAATACCAAAAGTGGAAAAACAAAACAATCTTGCAATAAATGTTTATGGATACACAATAACAAAAAAGACAGAGAAAATAAGCATATTCCCATATTACATATCAGATCAACCAACAGAATGAATAGAATTAATTTACTATTAATATCAAGACGATGAAGTTGATGAAGAAGGTGAAGAACCAAAGAAAGGAACGCAATATCATTATTGTTGGATTAAAAACCTAAACAGACTACTCGTAGATCAAAACAAACACAAAAACAAAACATACTTCTGTGAACGTTGTCTATATGGCTTCTCACAAGAAGACTTACTACTCAAGCATAAAGAAGATTGTGAAGGCATCAACAAAACTGCAACAAAAATAGAAATGCCCTCAAAAGATAAAAACCATATAAAATTCAAAAACCATCAAAACCAACTACCAGTTCCATATGTAATCTATGCGGACTTTGAAAGCATAATAACCCCTGAAAACAAACCTGCTGGCGACAAATCAGAAATAACAAGTGAAAATGAAGCTTGTGGTTTTGGATATCAAGTTGTGCGGTATGATGGCAAAGCAGAAAAACCAGTAATATACAGAGGTGAAGATGTAGTTGAAACATTCTTAAACCATTTGAAATGTGAAACAAGCAACATCAACAACACTTTTACCCATCCAACTCAAATAACAATGACAGAACAAAACACCAAAGAATTATGAAAGTGGCAACCCATTGGTTGGATATGTGGAAAAACAGAACTAAAACTATACAAAAGTAAGAGACCACTGCCATTTCACAGGTAAATACAGAGGCGCCGCACACAAAAACTGCAACCTAAAACCCAAAATAAAACCAGGCAGAGGCGCCGCACACAAAAACTGCAACCTAAAACCCAAAATAAAACCAGGCACAACTAAAATCCCTGTAGTATTCCACAACCTAAAAGGATATGATAGTCATCTTATAATGCAAAAAATACACACAGCAAACCGCAACATAACTTGTATTCCAATCAACGCTGAAAAGTACATCTCATTTAGCATTGGACAACTCAAGTTCTTAGATAGTTTCCAATTCATGTCTTCATCACTTGAAAAGTTAGTAGATGCAACAGATAAATCAGATTTCAAAATCACCAACAATGTCTTCAACAATAAAACAAAAACTACTTTTACGTTAAAGGAGTTTACCCTTATGAATATATGAACAACAAAGAAAGATTCAATGAAACACAATTACCACCTATAGATAAATTTTACAGCAGTCTTACAGATGAAAGCATCAACCAAAAAGAATATGAACATGCACAAAAGGTATGGAAAGAGTTCAACTGTAAAACCCTTGGAGATTATCATGATTTATACCTTAAAACTGATGTTGTTTCTACTTGCTGAGTATTCCCAAACATTTAGAAAAACATGTATAAATGCATACAAACTTGACCCATTACACTACTATGCAGCTCCAGGTCTATCATGGGATGCTCTACTAAAAAACATACGAATAGATTTAGAACTACTAACAGATATTGATATGCATTTATTCATAGAAAAAGGTATGCGTGGCGGTATAAGTATGGTATCCAAAAGACATGCAAAAGCAAACAATCCACTTGTAGCTGATTACAATCCAACTGAAGAAAACAATCACATCATGTATTACGACGCAAATAACCTATACGGATGGGCAATGAGTCCACCATTACCGTACTCCGGTTTCAAGTGGAAACCCTTAAACAGTAGAAACACAGTTGCTCAACCAAAACCAGACAAAGGTTTAATCCTTGAAGTAGACCTAGAATACCCAAAAAGCCTACATAAACTACACAACGATTATCCACTTGCACCTGAGAAACTAGCAGTAAAAAAAGAATTGTTATCAGAATATCAAACAGAACTTCTTGACAATAGCAATATGATAAACATAGAGAAACTTGTCCCAAATCTAAACAACAAAAATAAATATGTATTACACTACAGAAATCTACAGTTGTACATATATCTTGGCCTAAAACTCACTAAAGTACATCGAGCCTTAGAATTCAATGAAAAACCATGGATGGAACCATACATTCGTCCAAACACCGAATTACGTAAAAAAGCAAAGTCTGCATCTGAAAAAGATTTCTATAAACTAATGAACAATGCTGTATTCGAAAAAACTATGGAGAACCTACGAAAAAGATCAGATATCAAACTAGTAAGAACAGATTGAACCGAAAACGAAAGACTAAGAAAAATCATAGCTAAACCTAATTTCAATAGACGTGTCAAATTATCAGATGAATTATCTGCTATGCATGTAAACAAAACTAAACTAACGCTAAACAAGCCAATCTATGTTGGCATGTCTGTCTTAGACTTATCAAAACATCTAATGTACGACTGGTACTATAACAAACTGAAAAAGAAGTATAATGAAAATTGCACCTTGTTGTATACAGACACCGACAGTTTATTAGTTGACATCAAAACAAAAGATATGTCTAAGATGAAAGATGAATATGACTTTTCTGATTATCCAAAAGACCATCCACTTTATGATGAAACAAACAAAAAAAAAAGTAATAGGCAAAATGAAAGATGAATTTGTTGGCACTTCAATAGCAGAATATATTGGTCTACGCCCAAAGCTATACTCTATATTACGAGCAGACGAACAACTCATCAAGAAAGCAAAGGGAGTAAAAAAAATATGTAATCAAAAAACAAATAAACTTTGAAAATTACAAAGATGCACTTTTCAACAAGAAAACATACACTCATAACATGAATATGCTACGCTCCATACACCATAAAATATACGGACTAACAATGAACAAAACAACACTCTCACCACTCGACACAAAACGATACATTGCACCCGATGGAATCATGACATACGCGTTTGGGTATCAGCCGGAACAATAAGAAGCTCTTCCTTTACAAAGCCTCTCTTTGGTGCCTGTGCCTTCAAATAATACACTCTTATACCTTGGGTAATACAATGATAATCAATCTTGTGAATATCAACACTCCATATCGGGTCAGTAGCTCTACGCCTGCCTCCACCTTCTTTTTCTCCTGGTTGGTATAAATATCTTAAGTTTACAGTAGGATAGATGGGGTTGTCTTTTAATGTTTTAATTTCAATTGGAGAGGGTTTTTTCGTCTCCGAATTTATTGCAGCGATTACCGCTGGTAGCCTCTTAACCCATTCCCTATTTCGTGTATTAGGATTGTCCAACTCCTTAGCATACTGATAACCAAACAATCTTTCAGCTAGTGTCCTATTAAATCTTTCAACAATGGCTTGGTCTCTATGAATTTCTCTTCTACCACGCGTCTTATATTTACATTATGTTTATCCATGAACTGTGTAACAGCACCCATAAATTCTCTCCCAGGATCTACTTGTAGTAATTTTGGATATGTTACTTTTATTCTCTATAAATATTTTCAAAAGCTTTAGCAACTTCCTTGCTATCCTTTGAAGTCAGTGGTTCTGCCTCTTTATATCTACTAGCAATATCAACAACAGTCAATGCATACTTATATGTTTTTCGACCAACAGTGTCATGTGGTAGGAATAATAAATCCGCTTGATGAACTTCATTCTTGTTAGAAACATCAAACTTTGGCCTCACTATTTTCTTAGGTGCAGGTAAATAAATCTGCAATACCGCTTATTTCTTTAAGAAATTCAATGCTTCTTTATCACTTAGTTTAGCTGCCTTTGCTAATTTCTTAACAGCTGTTAAACCTTTCCAAAATCCTTTAGGACTGTAATAAATTTTCTCCATTTTTTTTTATTTCTATTTAAGATACATTTCTATAACATAAAAACACATTTGATTTTGTCTGTTGAAAAACTTTTTTTTTTACCCGGCCGCACTCAAATGAAAATCAAAATTTAGTGCCCATTTATATTTTTTAACATGTCTGTTTTGATTTGCTCTCGTAGTATTTTTTTTTCTTCAACAGAAATCTCAAACTTTATAGGTTTTCTAACATCTGCTTTCATTTGTTCATATTTATCCATCTCTCCCATGATCAATTTAAATTCTTCATCAGATACATTACCATCTTGCAATGCAGTGGAAACTTTATTTGCAATAGAATTAAGTTTTGCCATTGCAAGTATACATATTTCATCATGATTTTTCAGCCTTTTTCAGTAGTTTAGTATTAACAAATTTGCTTGTTAATGCAATGCACCACATAGCTACCTGCAATACCAAGGCCCAAGGAAAATGGGCACTCCCTACAACAGTTAATAATAGCCCGGCACTCGTTCCCACCCATTACAAGACCAATAGTAGTTAATCCAGAAACTGAACACCATTTAATATGTTCAGAGCTATATTTATTTCGTATTGTTTTTTCTTGTCTCAACCTCATTTTCTAGCTTATGTTTTTAAAGACTTATTTCATTAAGCCTATAATGTTCTGTTCTATTCTCCTCAACTGGTAGCGGTATCGGTATACAGTTTATTACTCATTTATTTTTTTATAATTTTTAAAATTTAAATATCTAATTCAATCAATACATTTACAATTGAAATGGAAGCTCTACTATATGTTGTAGGTGAAACAAAATTTAATACACTTCCAGAAGCAAGCTCGATTGGAGTTTGAAATATTGTATATGCCGAACGCTGTCCTTTATGTTTTGTTAAAGTTGCATTCACATTTGGGGTGCCATTAATACTAATCCCAATTTTAACTTCATCGGTTGCAAATCCATTTCTTGTGACACTGCATAAACCCATTCGTAAAACCCTCCCACTGCACATCATAGTATAAACCACAATTTTCCATGCGCTGAACCAGAAACACCATTTCCAAATGCAAATTCATAAGAGCCATCACGTAATGGCCCAGATTCTTCTGCCCATACAGTTATTATAGGTTTACCTTGCTTAAGGTCATGTATTGTTTGTTTTAGGTTTGGGACATACATTTTATCTCTTACAAGAGTAGCAAACTCATTCATTTTTTTTAATCAACTCATCGCCTGTATCACTATATGATTTTGTCCATATATAGACATTTTTACTTTATTGTTTATCTTATTTCAAATACAATAAAAATTGGCAGTCCGTGATTATTTAATAAATTATTACTATTGTCTCTGACTTCAATTCCCAACTCGTCTATGATACCACTTTGTAATTTTCTATATTCCGGAGATTGAAATGATATTGTATCCGATTCCCCAAACGTAGTTTTGCTGATGGGTACAGTACAAATAATGTTACTTATGTTTCCATCTAATAGATTGTGAGATGACCTGACTTGATTCAGATAAATAAATAAACAGACTTGGTAGCAAAATCAACTGGATTGACGCTTGTATAAGTACCACTATCCAACTTGTGTGGATATATGTCAAAACCTAGTAATTTAAGTATATTTTCAGGAATATTAACCTCGTGTCCGGTTGCAACTGTAAAAGTACATTCCCATTAGATTTGTTTTACACTAAGTGACAAAGCGGCATTACTTAATAAATTACTTAATCTATCAAATGAATATAATCCAGCGGGAATTGTCACTGCAGTTGGTTTAGCTCTAACAGTAGACCACTCGTATGTTTCATCCTGCAAAATATTGTACCAACCAACCCAGTATGTAAGACTTTTCAAACCAATTTCTCGCTTAGAATTCGTATTATCAATATATTCTTGTAATGGAATTGGTTTTGTAATGTCAGTTAAAGTTATATACATTGTTTTTAATTTAAAAATATTTTTATATTAAAAACAATGGCATTCAAATTTAATAAAGATGCAAACTACAATGTCAACCATATATATGCTTTGAAAACGGTTCCAATGTTTTACAATGTTGATGTTTATGTTACAAAATATAAAAGTTTCATAGCTACATATTCCAACGCATTAGCGGGGTATCCAAACCCCTCAATAACTGGTAATGTCTCAAACAACAACAAAGCATATAACAATTGGATGAATAATCCAATGGGGTGGTATCAGAACCAATTTAACTTTGCAATATGGTGTGCTACTTGTGGGTGTGGTGTTTCATATAACCAGCATTTAACAATTACAAATGATCCGTTTTTGAGATCTTTATATGAATTTCATATTATGTATCAAACACTTCGAATCTTAGCTCAAATGAAAGTTCCTCTACCAGATGATCACAGCTATTGTTGGTATGATAATAATTTTGACCTTTCAGCTTACCATAGAATATGCACTGAATTTGGTATTAATCCAAATAAGGATTTCAGGCAAAAAATCGACCATGGGAATCATAATCTTGGCGGTTTTACAATGTTTATGAGGCCTTCAGGGGGTTATAGATTGAGCCATGGAGGTAAGGTATCACCATTTTTTGATGTACACGATTCTTTTACCCATCACGTCGATATTACTAATGCTTGGACTAGTTTTGTTCTAGATAATTCAATTGGGTTCACTCAAGTGGAGTTGAACGATTACATGATAGTATTAGAGTTTATGTGTGGTCAATTCTTGGAGCTCAATCTCAAACAAGAACTTCCATTATTGGTACTGGGACTGCATTTGATGCGCAAAAATAATATTTAGCCAATGTTGATGATGCAATTAATAGAGCTGTAGACTTGCACACAATAATTTCAAACTATCAAAATGTACTAAAATATGCAAGGTCAAAAGTTGATTTTGTATATGGAATTGGTTTGTATATGGCCCGAAGCAACATGGATTTGCAGATAGGAAGTATTCAAAATTACAATAATTTAATTGTAATTGCAAGTGGTGATCACACTTTGGGGTTTAATGGTGATGTAAATAGTTTACCAGTTCCACCGCCTGTACAAACCCATGAAAATAGTATTGTTAAACCTTTGGATGTTAAACCTTTGAGTGTTCCTCCTACGTTATTTTTAAAACTAACACAGTCACAATACTTGAACAAATAGAAGCAGTCAAACATGATTATAAAACTGCACTAGTCACTGGTAGTATTGCAGTTGGGTTAGGACTGCTATTATTTTACTTTCGAGATAAAATATAATCCTTAGCAGCCATATAAAGAAGCCCAGCAACTGTAATAATCAAAACCCATAAATTATTGGCTAGCCATCCAACAGCCTTTCCTGCTGCATTCAACACCCAAGCTACTATGGAACCTATTATCCCTGGTAATGCATCTACAGCCTTTCCTGCTAATATACCCAGTAATGAACTCAGATGTTTTAATTGTTTCTTTATCCATTCTTTAGCTCCACCTTTTCCTGGTGGTTTGGGAGCGGCTGCACCACCACTTGCACCTCCAGTAATGTTTAAATTAAATTAAAGTAGAGATTATAAACCCTATAGCTGTCAAAACTGAAACAATAGTTACCCCCTGTTCTTTGAAGAGGGTTTTGAGTCTTTCTCTTAAAGTAGTATCTTTGTGTAATATTCTATCAAGGGTCTCTTTTATTCTGGATACTTGAGTTCTTAAGGCTTCCCTATCCGCTGAAATCGCTTCAAGACGTGCTTCATGCTCAGATACAATATCAGCAATTTCTCTTTCGATACGGTCTGCATCTGGACTGTCTGAATCAAATGTAGTTACAGCTGCCAACAATTTAAACACTGCGGCATCTTTATTTTATCCAATACATTTAACTTGGCAAGGTTGTAGTTAGTGAGCCTCTTGATTGTTGCAGTGCTTTGTTTAAGGCTTTAAGTTCTCTTAATGGTAACGTTCAAAATCATGTGTAATTGTAGTTGATGTTTCTTTTGATAGTGTATCAATGAGTTATTTTACATGTGTTTCTGTTTCGTCAACTGTACTTGGTAATTCAGTCATTTCCATGTTTTCAACATTTGGTAATTCGTTTTCTATAGTTTGTATTTTATTAACAGCTTCTGGAGCCAAGTGGACCTCTTGTAGATTCAATAACCGTTTTAATTCAGCTGTTCCTTTACCTTTAAAAGTTCTTATTAAGATATTAGGGTCCCCCTTTTTACTAATGCGGTGATCCTTCCAGAACAGTGTTTTGTCTTCTGTGTGTAGGTCTGGAATTAGTAACTGAAACTCCTGGTCTGTTACTTTAAACTCCTTTTGGAATAGAGTTTTAAAAAGCTCTAAAGTTTTTACTCGTAGAGGATGATCATTCTCTGGAGTTAGTTTTTCCGTTTGTAAATCAGGTAATGTCATTGGAACATCGGGGGGTATCAGTTGTGTTTCTTCATCACCATCAGGGTCATACGTCTCATTATCATAATCATAAAATCTCCTTCTCCACCTTCAGCCATTAATTTATTATTTTATTTTAAAGTATAATATAAATAAAATTGAAAAGAATAATGACAACATACGGAAGAAAACATAATCCCTACAGACATTTAAGAGAGCCTCTCGGTGTAAAAGGAATTAGACAATCAGTTACAATAACAAATAATCCATCTACAATTGATCAAAACCAACAGCTTTTAGTGCGATTCCCAAATTTAGGTCCAAATGATTTAATCGTACCTGGAACAGTTCGTTTAGCTTTTACAATTGCATTAACCTCCACTGATGACAATCGCCGAGTGGTTCAAAATCTTGGTCGTGCAATCGTCAAGAAAACAACTATTAAAATATCTGGCAATGAAATTTTATCAATCGATGATTCAGATGTGTATTACATCTATCGTGACCTATGGAAAACACCTCCAGAGTGAAATAATATGGTTTATCAAGGTATAGATACTAGTGCAGGTTCAAATGTAACAAAATTAAGAACTGGAGCAGCAAATGCTAGTTCTGGAAACGCTGAAGATAAAGTTATCGCAGATACATTTGGTAATCGATTTTATATACCATTAGATTTTGAACTTCTTTAAGCCCATATGCCTTATTATCAATCTGGTTTGGGTGATAGACTCGAATATGAACTTACATTTAATGATTATTCAAGGGTAATAATAGCCACAGGTGATTTAGCTGCTAATTATGAAATTAATAATATAAGTTTAGAATTTGATATGGTCACAGAGCCTAATTTAGCGACAATGGATACAAATCAATACATGGGACAAATGTCAATTTTGTATGATAGAATTCTTAGGCATCGAAGGATACCTAAAACTAAAAGTGATTCTATATGGAATATAAATTTGAATACCCCTGCTAAGTCCATGAAGGGAATTTTAATGGTATTTGAAGAACAATCATCACCTTTTGCAAGAGAAAGTGAAACATTCTATAATCCAAAAATAAATAATGTTGAAGTAAGTAACAATGAGGGTATACCTAATCACCTATACAGTCAAGGGATGAAAGCATATAATATGTGGGATGAAATACGCAAACACTTTGCCGGCGGAGATATTAATGATCCGATAGTGAATGTTGTCAGTAAAGAATTTCATGTGGCCAGTGTGACAATTGGCAAATATCTACAAAAACAATATGCACTCTGGCTTGACTTAAGAACAACAGATGATAATAGTTTAAATGGGAATGGACGGAGAATAGAAAATGCGAGTGAAGGTACTACAATTCAGATTACTAAAGAAGCTGAAGCTGCAGGTGTAATAAATATATATTTATTTATAATTCAAGATGCGCAATTAAATATAGAAAATGGAAGATTTGTATCGGCGTTGTATTGATTTGCCAAAGTATGCACATAGTGCAATTGTTTGTGGTCAAACAGGATGTGGAAAAACAGAATTTGTTTTAGACTTATTAGAGCTTTCACAACAACAAGGAGGTTATAAAGGTTTTTTCGATAATATAATTATACTTTGTCCAACTATAACAAGGCTTATAAAAACAGAAGTTGGATAAGGGATGTACGCAGCCCAATCGATAAAAAAATAACAATTGTTAATCCAGTTGGTAATAATGGCGAAGAGAAGCTGCAAGATCTGTTAAGATTATTTTTTAATAAATATGCTGGAAGCCAAACATTATATATCATTGATGACTGTTCAGCTACAAAGCAATTAACAAAGAAAAAGGATATGTTGTCACAACTCGCATTCTCTGGACGACATGCAGAGCAAAGCGTTTGGGTTATATCACAGAGATATAATTCAGTATTAAAAGACTTAAGAGAACAGACAAAATGGCTGTGTATGTTTTATACGAAAGACAGAGATAGTTTTGAGGACTGTTTGAGAGAAAATGATGTTATTTCGACACTAGAGTAAAGAAACACAATAAGAAAAGAGTTATCGAAAACAAAACATTCTAAGTTGCTTATTAGAACTGATCAACCTACTGGTTATAAGTTGCTTAAGTAATGCTTAGTATTACTTAGTAATACTTAATATTTTTTATTTTACGTATTTTACTGGATTTTAACTTGATTTAAACTTGATTCAACTTGATTTAGCTGAGCAATTCATAGATACCAATGTTAAGAATTGTTCAACAAATAGGTATTGCTTAACAATGTTGAGTTGTTCTAAGCAAATTTAACTTAAACAATTGTATGAATATATGAAATGTTTGAGATATTGATATTCATACAATTATTGATTATTATATTTGGATCGGGTTGGGTTTATTTTAAATTGAAATTTATATTATGGAAAATAAAAATGAATTGTGAGGAACTTATAGAACAACTAAGTGATGATAAAGTATCCAATGATAGTGCTGTAGGCGAAGTAAATAATGATCACTTAAAACAACGGTTATCTTCGATTATTTCAGGTGGGAAATCTGTTCAATATTTGGGTAAAGATATAACTATTTCACAACTAGAAAGAGTTGTCAAATGAACAAATATTAAATTATATAACAGATATGAAAGTAGATTGGGTGCTTCAATGACAAAAACTCTTGGTAATACTATTTGAATATGTATGCTCTAGCTGCAGGTAATATCTTGCCTATACCAGCAGGAAATCATGATAAACTCGTAGCTGATTTAGAAGGGGATCCATTTGTTGACCATGCCTTGACTAGTACTTGTTGTGAGTTGTATTTTAGGTTTGGAGCATTTCTGGCACCTATTACTGCAGCGATAACAACATTTAAATATTGCCAATTTAAAAATATAAATGTTACAAATAAAGATAATGGAAACGGAGAACACACAACAGATTCCTGATGAAGAAATTCCAGAACAAAAAGAGGAGATTAAACAAGTAACAGCAAATAATCCAAAGAGGGTTGAAGCTGGTAAAAAGGGTGCTGCTGCTAGGAAAGCCAAACAAGAAAGTCTATTACATATGGTACATAAGAAAAAAGTAGATATACCACCTGAAGAACAAGTTACAGTGAAAGTCTATAAAACCTCGAATATAATATATTTTATAGCGGGAATGAGCTTAGTTGGTGGGTTTGTGTTTGGCTGTAAATTGTTCAATCGAAATAACATTGAAACAAAAGAACCTGAAATGCCTAGTGTAAAACACAATCCGCATCTGATGGAGTAAACAATTAATTAAATTAAATTAAATTTATTATTAATTCCAAAAAAAAAAGCCAAAAAAAAACGAAAATGACGGCAATCAATACAGATGGAAAGATAATAGGAAATCTTGCATATCATGCTGCTGTAATAACGGCGCTTGAAATCGGATATGCGCAGATAATGAATAAAATTATAAGACAGGCGGTGCCAAGACTGCAACTTGATGGTTATAATATGGCTATGTTAATGTTGGATACTGGACTTGCTATTGTTACGAGAGATATGCTTGTTAAACAAGGTATAATTCGTGATAATATTTTTAAGTAATAAAATTATTATATAAAACAAAATGTCTGGAATAGCTATGATGGTTGGCGGTGCTTTGGTTAACGCATTGGCGCTTACAGGGAGTAATTTCTTATTCAGTTCATTGGGGAATAATTCTGCGATTGAAGAACGCGAAAGGCATGATAATGCCGTAGAGCAATTACAAAAGGCACAGGCACAGTGGGCAGAAAAAAGAACAGATAGATTAGATTGGATTAATAGTGAAATTAGAAAGCAGAACCACGCTGCTAAGACGTTTGAGGATGTAGATGAAGCTATTAGGGAGTATAATGCTGATACGGCACCGGTGACAGGTGCACAACAATTACAATCGTTTGAGGGAGAGCCGGTATTTAGTGATTATTATGTACCTTCACAGAGTCAAAAGGATAGAGAAATTGTGTTCATTGTTGGTGGGATGGCCTTAGTCGGTGTAATTTCATATAAAATGCTTTGAGTGTATTTTTTAAAAAAAATTAGGTTACTGAGTATGTGCTCCAAAGTGGCCCCTATACTACTTATGATTTTTTCTGATTTTCGTATGTGCTACTCTTTTTTTTATTGTTTTTCAACTGTAATCACATCCAAAGGGGAATTGGATTGGAAGCAAGCTTATACAAATCCTCTCCCTACGGTGCTGGCAGTTACATGTACTATTTGTTAATGTATGGCGGCCATATTGGATTTTTTCATATTATAATGGTGTTTTATGCCGTCTAAGTTAAATAAACCCAATTTGCACTCTACGTTAAATCAATATATCAAATGAGCGCAGACATATAGCCTAAGACAAATATTCAACAGACTTTTTGAATTTCAACTTAAGATTATATATGTTTTTGTACTGGTCGGGGATGAAAATCTAGGAATTATTTTATTTTGGCCTAATGTGTTTCATTTCACATGTAATCTTCTATAGATAAATCTCAGCAGTCAGTGATTTCTCTCGCAGCGGTAAACTTGTATGCGTGCCCATGTTATCTTCCATAGATAAATCAGTGATTTGATCAGGCTGCGCAGATACATATGTTGATCATGGTCTTCACTGGTCGCGCCACCCATAAAACCCCTTTCTGCAGTCGCAGCCACATATAATAAAATTAATTTTATAAGCAATTATGAAGTTCATAAGTACTTTAAATGAGTCCCACTGATTGTTTACAATTGTATCCCAACTTAGTACAAATCTATATATGGTATGTTTTAAATATAAAAACACATACACACCGGTGCTTTTAAATATACCATTATCCACCATTATCCGTCATATAATAATCAACATTACGCCCCATTATCCCCAGTATCCAAAAAGTCTACCATTGCGCCATATAGTAAAACAGCATGCGCATGCGCACGTTGAAAATAACTAGGGAGACTTCAAAATCGATTTTTTTGATATTCAAAAATACAATGGAATTTTGGATATTCAAAAATCAAATAAGTATTGGATATTCAAAAATCAAAAATAATTAATTAATAGTAAAACGGCGCCCAAGGAATTATGGATAACCAAAAATCGAATTATGGATGGCCATAAATACCGAATAAATAGTAAAACGGCGCCCAATATGTTTCGGCCCTAACCCGCACAACCCCATATATATGAACATATATAGAGAGTTATACCGACGCAAGCCGAAACGCGCCGAATGCCCGTGCGTCATGTGGCCAACCGGTTATCTGAATGTCTCAAATGTTATGGAGACAATAAATTAAACATGTGCTGTCAAACATGCATTGTTTTATTATCAATAGCGAGTATTGAACTTTGCACTTCTGTGGCCCGTTTCACTAAACTTCGTATGACTAAAATGTTCGTAAGTGCACATTTAATATCGTCTGTAAATTGCAAGTGATGGATTCACATTTATTGAGCATAAGCTGTATATGCAGCATATGGTCAATAAATTGTAAATCCAATAATTGTTTACAAGAAACCATCGTTAATGTAAAATTTACAGACTACAGTCGAACCTCCCCGAACGGCCACCTCTCTACAACAACACCCTCTCTATAACAGCCGCTATTTTATATCCCAAATGGATGTTTTACTCTGTAGCTAACCCTTAGATTGCTGAACACGAACATTGTCATCTGCTGTTGCTTTTACCTTCTTTCTCAATAAAAACATGTTTTGACAGCATTTCATAATCATTTCCATTGGAAATGATTCTAAACTGTTGCCAAAGCATGTTTTTGATGAGAAATATGGAAGAAAATAAATAAACAGCGGACTACAACATTTAATTCAGCATTAATTTCCATACAACAGCCACCTCTCTACAACAGCCAGTTTTGCGTCTTCCCATGTGTGGCTGTTGTAGAGAGGTTGCACTGTATCATAATTTTGCACTTACGAACATCTTAGTCGTACGAGCTTTAGTGAAACGAGCCTCTGATCTATTTTGTAAAGCAGACATTTAAAAATATAACTCGCTGACAAAATAAGGATTACTAATATAATATGTGGCTGTGACTGGAGAAATGGGGCTTATGGGATTTATGATCAGTGTAGCTCCTGATCAAATAGCATACCAATGTAGTCTGATAGCGATATATTGCGAGTTAGAAGTGTGACGGGTGTTTCACTGATGGAAATGTGAACAGTGCAGATCCTGATCAGACTGTGAAAATGCACATGCTGATCTGGATCTGCACTGCAGGTCGCAAAACATCATAAGCGAATTTTCTCCATTATGACAGCCACATGTCAGCAACAATTGAACCTATGCATACTTGCACTTTTGAGAATTTGAAAAGTTTACAGGGGCGGCGGAAGTGGTGGGGGGGGGGGGGGCCTGTCCCCCCCCCCCCCAATAATGTTGTTGGGGAGGCCTGGCCCCATCAATACTTCTGTAATAAAGCACATATTCTCATCCTCAAACTTGCGTTTCACACCTCTTAGATTTAAATAAAATCCGGGAACCCCTTAGCAACATCGGGCACTTTGGGCAATCAAAACTGGGCCTCCCTAATAATGTTCCGGTTCCGCTGCCTATCGTTTAGGCTTAAGTTTGTTTTCTCTATAATACACATGTGCATTGGTATCAATGCCTTCCAGTACGAGGCTTATATAGGAGGAATTAGACAGTGAACAATCTCATGGATTGAATTAGACTGCCAAAACATTCCGCCGGGTGTGGTTCGGGTAGGGGTGGGTGGTGTGTGGGGGGGGGGGGGGGGGGGGTGAGGGTGGGGGTGAGTAGCAGTAGCATATTAGGTATTATATATCCACAGTTCTGTCCGTACTGATGTTCTTTATAGAAAAATACACGCTGCCTTCACTCTTTGCAATTATACACACATTTCATTTTATATGAGTGGCATACATACAGATCGTAACTCTCATTATCTCCCGTACGGACGGTACGGGAGGGTTTGAAGAGATACGTACCCGCAACTATGAGATGCAGTAGTTGGACATTTAGGATGTGTCTACTGTCTGTTCCACGTTTTGTTGCCGACCTCTCTAAGCCGGACACCATGGGGACGCCCCAGGGTGTCCGGTTTAGAGAGATTCCACTGTGTTTTGCACTCGAGTTTTAAGTAAAATTCTGTACAATTTAACTATTTTCTACTGTTTCATCACTTGATATGCACATCTGGGACAAGTCCTTTAAAGCATCTTTACATGTGCTTGTCAATACAAAGTTATTACCTCCCGCATCACATCGCTGATTTTCGCCTTTTACGATTTCGAAAAAATGCAATGTTTTCCTCAAACATCATCGAATTTTTGCAACCAACAAATCAGAACTCATGTGGACTTCAATTTGATGATTTAAATATTTATTCCGTCGAATGTCAAGGGCTAAGGACACTGATTTTATGAAATAAACTGATTATTGTTTTTCATCTGGATATTAAACTAATTTGCCTTTGGGCATGCAATAGCAATATATCGGAAGTTAGTTGAATTTATTGTGGTAACAATGTTAACAACTTGTTCGGTGATTCGAATTAAATAATTTTCTTGCTTCATCCAAACGCAAAATTGAGTTACGTGTGACAATAGGGACCTTAAGTACTACGTTGGGTTCCCAGCCGAGACAAAGGACCGACGCTGGGCCCAGTATAGACCCGGGTTAGTCTGCACTTCCGCGAAGCCATTCAGTCATTAATACATGAACAAATAGATGTTCTTGACATTATACAAATCATAGGTCAGACCTCACATAGAGTACGCATCCATCTTGTGGAGTCCATATTGTAATAATGATCAGTCACAGCGTAGTGGAAACATGGAACAGCCTACCAGTAGCCGATTTCATCAAAATTGCAAAGTATACTTTTCTAGGAAAGTATACTTTGTGGGAGTACAGAACTAGTTCATACAGAACTAACTACTGCATATATTTGATGATTAAAATTATGCAGAATTATTATACTGAATTTAGTACATTATCACAGCCAAAATGGCTGTGATAATGTAATAAAACCAGTATAATAACAATCAATAAATTTATCATAAAATTGAAAATTTCTCCCTCAGAGTTTACTTTGCTAGAAATGTATACTTTGCAATGTTGATGAAATAGGCTACAGATCTGAATGTGGGCATAGAACATAACTGGTCCGAGTCGGTAAATACTCGACCTATCGACAATCGAGTCTGTTCCGAAACGGACCCGTTTATCTTTTTCCAGCATAGCTTCGATTCTCGGCTGGTTTGCTAGAGTGGCTCCACACATCGCATCCACATTTTACACATATTAGTGAATGGATCAGTTGAAGAAGGGTGCTAACTCAATCATCGAGTTAGCCCCTTGTTCTACTGAAACCCTTCATTTATTTTCATAACCCGCTGGTGGGAGCATACACGGGATATTAGACTGCTAAAACATTATGCTGTTCGGAATAGTAGACGTGCACATTCTGCCTGTCGTATCGGCTATATAGGAAAAGGCGGGTATTAGAAAGAAGGTTAATATCCAGAGTCGGGAAAACATTGGGAGATGCAATATGTAACAGTTCAATTGTTTGTTAGAAGTTCTACCGTAATTTATTGACTTAAGCTCATTCCCGTTTATTGCGTAAAGATGTATATGTACATACACATTAATAGACCGTTTTTCAAGAACAAACACATTTGCACTAGAGACTGGTTGATCAAATGTTTCTTTCAAATATTTACAAAAAGGTACAACTGTCCTTTCACGATCTGTAAATATGTAATGAAGACTCATGGTTTAGCCTGTAGAATGGAGCAATATACCGAGAACTAATTTGAGTAAGACAATAACAAAATAGTCAGCATCTTTGTCTCACGTCTGATTACGCAGTCCATGAGAGCCCAAACGAATTCTAGTCAAGCACCTTTTAGCTACACACCATGTACATATAGCATACAAAGTATCACACCATGTACTACGTTATACACTGATCGTCCACGTAGTCCGTTATTGAGATACAGATTACCCCACTGTTCACGAAGGCAGTGCGGCTATTTTCAGTGCTGCATCTGCGCTCTCACAGTAATCAGTGTTAATATAAGATTATTCCTATGGTATTGGGTTACATACTTTTCCATTGCCCACGAATGCAGTGCGTACATTTTCACAGTGATTTACAGTATCAGTGCTTTATCTGCGCTGTCAGTGTCAATATAAGGTTACTTTCCCTTGCTCCTCGGCTCCTCTTTCTTGATTTCCATACAGATCGCATGGCGCTTTTCATACGGATAGGTGTTCTCCTCTTCTTTCGCGACGCCAGGTTAATCCGAAGTTGTCGGTCTAGTGAGGTTTTCACATGCTCTTTCACAAGACTGATGCAATGCCCATCGAGACTGAGGGGCTTCACAAATAAATCTGGGATACACCAATCGTTTTCTGCGTTCTCTCCAGGACCTGAAGCAACGATAATACCAGGATAGTGTCTTTTGATATCAAGTATATCGGGTAAAACTAGGAAACGCGTAGGAATTACTTGGCGGAATTCCTACCCATGTTTCTTAGCCGAGCCTATAAACCTGATATCAGATGACAGAAGCCGCTGTTCCATTTATCATATAACGTTTATGTCAGAGGATGGGCAAATATAAAACGCGAACTTGTTTATGTTGCGTCATTACACTGGCGTGATTCGGTAATTCTGTTGTGACCCGGATGTACGTATCTAGTGAATGTAAACGGATTGTTATAGGTCAGTATATGTAGGCCAATGCAAAGCTTATTACCTGTTAAACACTGCATGACGTCCTTAAGGCAGTGTGATATGCTCTCCGTGACGCTATGACGACAGCTGTAGTGATGGCGTATCACACACTTTTTCAGCATATATGACGTAAGCCATGAGGGAAATACAGGGTGCTTGTTTCGCCATTTCAGTATCTTTAGCAGGTCCCTGTGTTTTTGCGGGAACTGATCTTTGACAAGAACCATCTCTGATTCCGTGAAGGTCATTTGAAGCTCCCCGTGTTTCCTTATCAAAAGAAACGACCCCGTCTCCAATATGGTATTGTAGAATTTTTCGTACGTCGCATCGGAACGGGACACATGATTTTCTACGTTTCCCATTCTGACAGCTGGAACAATATCCACGGCTATGTACAGAGACTTGTTCCATACTAGCCTCACAGTAGTCGCCGGGCCGTTCAATTTGCATGTACATTGGCGTTCGTCATCTATATGATTTTCGAAGTGTAAGGTTCGCGAACCTTTCCTTACTGTGTTCATATTGCATTTACACAATCGACGGATTGCCTGCACTATGCGGTGGAAGAAGTTATAATCAATCTTCGTAATATACATATCACTTTCAACAAATTCAACTCGCCCATGCGTCTTACGAATTTTAAGGGTCTTGCCTTTGCCAAACTTGTTCTTGTCCAGAACTACGATGAAATCAAATTCGTGTGGATAGCATATTTTTGTGCCGTCATATGCACTTCCAACTTTCAATAGTTTCTTCACCTTTAGACGACTGTCGTGTATCTCAATAGATGTAAGAATTCGCTGAACTATTTCTTCAACTGCGATACGTATATCATTAACTTCTTTCTTTGGGAGTGTAAACTCCAGTTGTTTGACAATACGCTCGTTGCTCCAGTCCTCATTTAACAGCAATGAGTCTGTCTGTTGCACTCTTTTCTTCTTCCGTTCTTTAATAATGTTATCGTCTTCGTGCTTTCTTTTACCCATAGCTATTTGTTTTTCACCTATTCGTCTAATCGAATTTTCAACGTCACGGGGCTTTTGTACCAGTCTTGACAGGTGTCGATTTGTAGACTGGCATATCTGAAAATAATATTACTTCACAGTTAGTGTGCTCTCAAAACTTAACATAGTAGTAATTTGGTCGATTACCCCCATGTTAAGTTTTTAGAGAGCGCACTAAGTGTGTCACCTTGAACCTTGGACTAGCAGGAGCCCCGGAGGATCATGACTTTGTTATTACAAGCTAGAGGAGCATCAGAGTAATGTACTGTCACTATTTTTGTGTGAAGGGAAACATGGTTATAATACATTTACGTATCGACCGGACGGGACGGAATGGAATGGAATGGTGCTTAACTGCCCACCAACACGAAACAGTATCGTAGTTAACTAACATTGAAGTTTGCGTCAATCATCGACAAAGTCGATACAGTCCAGCAGGATGTGTCATGGTAATTAAGCTGTGGCATGGAATACACCATGGACGCATGAGCATATACGAATGCGTTAGTCGTGTATGTCCAATGCGTAACCGAATAAGGACAACTTCATCCCGACGTACAGGCCTGTAGCCAGGAATTCATATAGGCCGTCAACTAGAAATGGAAACCCTCCCCCTGTGGGACTTTTGCAGACACTTTTTTTCTGAAACTACATTCAATTATGAGTTTTATGCCGTATGTCTGCGCTCTGTAACCGGCTGGATGAATGTTTGGCACCATTTTGAAGTATGCCACCCTCGGACTTTTCGCAATTGTGAAAAATCACATTTTTAATTTTATCATTAGAAACAACTGATATGGCAGTTTTGTATGCTTTGCGATGTGTTCATAACTATGCAATGGAATAATGTTCAATTAAATAATATCTACTAATTCAGTCGAAGAATTTTGCACGTTTGTTTACCCCACCCACTGAATTCCAATGGCAAAACACCTACCTTAAGAACTCCATAAAATTATAGTAATTTTGTATATTCTTTGTGTCAATGGTAACTAGTAGTGTTCATTAGACATGTTAATTGCATATATGCCGATTATCTGATATCTGCAGTCTATGATACAATGTTAAAAACAAAGTCTGTTTCACCATTCCCCACCCACACATTTTACAATGGGAATGTTACATATAATGAATTTCATTTATGTTATGCACTGTCACTTACTAATAAATTGTTTAAATGCATATGCAACTACTTAGACACTACTTATAGCTAGCTATCCGTGCACACTTCAGATACAGTGTGTCTGAGTGTTCGTCCGTCTGTGCGTCCGCTTCGCATTTACTTAGTGATGGTAACAACTACGCTATATGTCTCATTATACAAATCTTGTCTCGATGTATATTTATTGTATCAATGGTAATTGCACTTACTAGTGTTTCCAATATATATTGAATGCCCATATTCTGATTACATAATGTCTACAGCAGATGATGCAATGCTAAAACAAAGTACTTTTAACTATATATTCCTGTCACGCCAGGGTGACACCGAGATAGTTTACTGATGGGATAGAACACGAAGCACGTTGTGGATAGAGACAACAAGGTATATATTTACAATGATGATGTATTTACATATAATGAAATGCACAAACAATGGATGGTAATGTCAGTACGGACAACGTCCCCTGGATGAAGCCCCCAGATACAATCGCACAACCAAGGCACCGTCACTATTCTGGAACAGGTAGGTATAGGTATGCATCAGGTTCAAGATCCGACTTTAGAGTTCCGTTAATCAACTCCGGTTTCTGCCATGATGATAGTGACTTTCTTATGATATCGTCAAGTTACTTGGAACTAGAATATACAGCCTACTTGGGCGGATGGGGCCAATATCACATGGGTGAACGTCCTTCGAGATTCATCTCGTCCTTGGACGGAATGACGTCACCGGAATGATGCCCAACTCGATACGGTTTTGGTCCACGCGGAGCAGAGTCCCCGCTGGTACACGGTGTCGTGTTGTGGACTCCAGAATAAATAGGTGTTGCGTACTGGTTCTACGCGTATACACCAGATGGACGTGCCGTCGCTGGTTGCTGACTGGCTGGCTGACTGCATGGCTGGCTTACTGGATGGGACTACAAAACACCAACGGTGTTGTTACCAGAATGTAACGTGTTATAGTCTCAATATAAGTCACAGTAGTGCACATGAAATCAATATTATGATTGCATGGCAATACTAAACAACATCATATATTACAATGATGAAACATGATAAATTGCAATGTACACAAAGATATTTTCACTAATTGGAAGAAGGGGGCTCATGGAATTCATAAGCCGGAGAATGCGATATAACACATTAATGAACAGCCACTATATCTAGTGTACCCAACGATATATGTCTTCACAACCGTACATGTGAATACAGACGTCATTCACAGTTATTTACCATTTGGTAAACACAAATTTAATTGCGACTGGCCTTACCCTGATCAGACTGCCCGTGGCCAACTGCGCTAACTTAATAAAGAGCAACTGTGCCAAGTATTTTCCTGTGCAGACTCACAGCATTACATTACTAATCATAAACACTGTATACTCTAATCAGACTGTAGGATTCCACAGGCTGACCCAAAGCATCAGTGATTGAAATAAATGATACTTCACATCATGTCCTTATTGCAGCTTACTGACGTATAAATCAGTGTATTTAGAGCAGAACTGTCTGAGCTGGTCTATCCTGGTCGCAATAGCATTTATAATATTTACAATACACTGTGAACGTACATGCCTTAATAAAATGAATGTACAGACGACTGGGTTAGGAGTTTACATGTGTCCACCATAGAGCAAATGAAAGTCGTCCAGAAAATTCACATTACAATTGTGAAATGTTAAAATTGGCAATATTCTCATGTATTGTACAGGGCGCAGAACTGATATTGGACTGAATCGTAATATAAAATGCATAGATAATTTTAGTAAACATTTCAATCGTGTTCGCCCTTCGTTTACAAATAGAATAAATTGCTACTGCAATTAGTCGGAGTGACATGCAAAAGAAACAGATGAGAATACAATGCCATTACAATACTCACGGAATAATCCCACATGCCAGACCTGTAATCGTTATCATTTATACGTAAACACGACGTATTAATGAATCAGTTCGATTTGATTAAGGGAGATAATCTACATGAGCGAATACATGCCATACGGCTTTTATTGACCAAGCATTTGGTCGAAACGGGTCCAAATAACTCAGGTAAATGAAATAGGGCAGTATTATCGAGGATACAATAACAATGCGGAGAATTGCTGGTCTTGGCAGGATTCAGATTTAAATGGCAGCATTAGAAAGTAACTAATAAACATATGTACTCACCAATTCCCAGTGAAGGCTTGTGATCCAATGTGTTCATAAGAATGTTTGAGTGTCCGACTGTTAGACTATGGTTTGTGATAATATATATATGCAACTCTAGCGAACACTTTTCAATATAAAAACTCAGTGCCAACATTTGGCTTACAATTTTGCGTAAGTGGACTAATGTTCTAACAGTCAGTCTAGCTCATGAGATATCTGGTGAATTAATCTGAAATACTTCAGTCATAAGTAGATATGACCTACTAGGTATTCAGGCTAGCGTCCAAGTCTGCATAAACAGTGTAAATCACCTAGCTATCACCGGTGAAAATCCAATACTGGTGGTCGTGCACGGTTTCGGATAAAGCGCTATTCTCTCCAGCGGTGTATTCCACGGGAGCGATATTTCACACACGACGACCTATTCGATAGTCGGTACTAGATTATTCGATTATTGTGTTCTATACTAGTATTGTCAATGTGTGACCCGTGTTACAAATAATGGATGATAAAGAAAATAGTCGGCTTCAATTCGTGACAATTCCCCACCCACTGAATTTAGAATGACCATTTTACATGTAATACTTTTTCTTACTTTATACGCTGCCAGATACTTATGAAACGTTCAAATGAACGTGTAGCTACTAACACCTGTATATGTGGCTGTAACTGGAGAAATGGGGCTTATGGGTTTTGTGACCAGTGTAGATTCAGATCAACCTGTGTATCCGCACAGTCTGATCAGGATCTGCACTGTTCGCCATTGCATCAGTGAAACACCCGTCAAGCTTGTAACAAGCATAATATATCGTTATCAGGGTACAGGAGTGTGCTATTGGATCAGGAGCAAATCCCATAAGCCCCATTTCCCCAGTCACAGCCACACATTAGTTATCCACACACATTTCAGATACATAATGAATGTCTGTTCTCTATATGTCCATTTCATTTTCATGCAACCATGACAATTACCATGATTAATATGTTTGTATTCCAATATGAACGTATCTGATGCATATAATTATTACTGTCAGCTGTTGACAGGCCTTTAAACACCATTAAGTAACATAAATAACTAAATATAATTATTACTGTTATAGGTCGTAGGTACTAATTTGCAAATTGAATATGGAAAATATACCTTTTCTACCATGCTGAATGGATGAATTGTAGCACATATTACTCCATGTATGACACAGTAAATACTAAAATACAGAACATTAAGATAGCTGTAAATAATACGAGCAAGCTAAACTGGAGTAAAACAGGACACATACATTGTTATACACTTCCAAGTTGACAGCCACGCAAGTAAATGAGTCTGTGTGACATAAAAATAGAACCGATGAAACTGAAATATATATATCCCGGTTCCACATACTACACACTATTTATCATGCATTCCAATAATATTCCCTCAACCCATTCCGAGTTATCATCAAGAACAAGATTCAAATGTGTAGTTGGCAGCTGTACTTATACAATCATGTATATAGTAAAAATGTATAACTTGTATAACTACTGAAGTACACTATGTGTCATACGAGAACATGTGTGTTCCAATGTGTATGACCGTCATTCATTACCTGTGTAAGTGCACAGCAGTGCATGCATCATGGCCATTGTCTAATATATGCATGTATGTTACTCCATTAGTCTCATTTGACAGGCACCCATGACGATATTGCATTTTATAAGTGGGGCGTTGTATGTAAATATTTAACCATGATTTCATAATAGTGACATTTGATAAGCTGTAAGGTTGATATATCATCTCATAATCTTCATATAAACAAAGACATTGAAGGTGAATGATCTTTCTAAAAGCATGCATATGCTCTTCAAATGTATCCCTTATATTCGGATAGCTGTTATGTACGCATACATAAACTATTTTGTCCAATATGTATCGAGATACATTAAATTATGTATTTTACTATGCAATTGAACTATTTTCTACATGGCATTCTAACTATTTACGCAGGCGGTAAGGATCAGGTTTGTGGAAGGCGTTTTCTGCCGCATTGTACCACAGTTGTGTGTTTTGCTGGCTCTTTGGGGTCGTCTGAATACATATTTCTCTATTTGACAACATAATGATAATGTCATTCTAATGATCAATCAACTCTATTTTCATATACCCTGTGTACATTTATTTACTGAATGCAGAATTATATTTACATTGTACCTGTTTAACACATACATACCACACGTAGTTCGTAGTTAATAGACACGCCTTTGCCTCCATATACCCCTATGTGACATTGCATCCGCATAACAATCCGTATGGTTGTCTTTCAAATGTATTGCACTGCTGATGGACAATCATATTCCATTACTATAACAACCAGAGACGTGTATTCGAGTATATGTCATGGGCTAGCAGAGTTTGGTGTCATCGCAAAATGCGGGACCTCCTCGGGCTAAGGGTATTATCAATTATTATTTAGCAATTTAAGCTATATTAAACGTGTACATATACATCCGTAAATAGCACATCTCCTAATTGCAAAAGCGACCATGTTGATGGTCATCTTGAAACTGATCGACAGTCATGGTGACACTGTATATGGTTAGGTTGTTGGTGTATTAGTTTCAATAATGTTTAATTAGAAGAATGAATACAGCGCATGTAGTGGTTACTGTAGAACTGATTACATCAGTGACTGCATGAATTACATATCGTTACCATGTATTGTATTTATTTTCCAATCCAACTCACGATATAGTGAGAGTTATAACATCTAATATACATATACAGTAATATACATATATACGTAATTACGACAATCGGACATCTAAATTTAAATTATTGTCACATATGCGGGATGCTTAATGTGGGAGAAAGCCATGCATGTTTGCAATAAACACACCCATGCCATTAATCATACCATACTACATACTGCCTTGGCCAATGGTCACCATGCACGCTGAATTGTTAGAAGTGTGCTCGTTAACAATACTAACATTGCATTCCTTGTCAACAGTCAATCCATTTTGGACACACTTTGTAACAGTTCTTCAATACTCAAACTGATTGAAATACATCCGTACTTGTCTTTGAAAATAAGCAGAATATCACACTATATACATAACAATGTTAGTTTTGTTTAATTACTGAAAACTGCAGCTTCATCATCAATATTATTGAACATCTGATCATTTTGGCTGCCAGTTTAAATATATATTCTAGCATTGCATACCTGAATATGTATATGTTATCAAATGATTTAATTTGTATACTTCAAACTGGTATGTATACATGTAATATGTGTATGAAATGCTGTTTATAAAAACTCCATACAGTAAATAATAGAACAGAACAAGAACATTATGGCGGCCATTTTGACTGTTCTGACAATTGTGGAAGGCTATTACATCATTATCTCCTGTATTTTCCATTTATTTGTGAAGGAAAGCAATGTATAGGTGTTTCAACTTTATGAATGTCTGTATGTGTTCGTAACAGCACACGAATCGCAGAAAAGTGTTGTAAAACAGCCTATTTCGGCAGCCATTCTGAAATATATTGCCATTTACGGATGTAATTAAATGTACATCTAAGTCATTTTACATTCAAATTGTGACTTAATTATAGCAATTTACCCGGTTAATATTGATCAGACTGAAAGCTAACAGTCCGTAATAAAACAATATAATACTGTTCGGCAGCCATCTTGTAAAAGGCCCGCCATTTGTTCATCCAGCGGCTTTTTGAGCAGACAACCAGGATTTATAGACAATGGGCTACTGAATCCGAAAATCATACTCAACAAAAATCCCACACGGGGTGAGGAGGGTGGGGGTATTGCTGTCTCAAGGTCTAATACGCCCAACTTCGGTTTCCAAGCATGCTATTTATTATCTTTAAGCAGATGCCACCAGATCTGTATTGAATCAGAGATGAATGAATGAGTTAATGGATGATCTAAAATCATGCGAGCAATCGGGAAAATGGGAAGTCGGCAGCTAACAGGGCGGCTTTGGCAACACTATCTGCCCTGTCATTGCCTTGATACCAGTATGACTGGGGTCCGCCAACACACAATACTTTCCTTGCCAGTCGAAAGTAAAAGATGATGTAGCTGAATAACTTGGCGGATATTTGAAGAAGACGCACGGACGGACAGTCTGAAGCCAGCATACTACACAGACAACTCCTACATGTAGCGAATGTACGCCATGTGCACTTGCTATATTTTGGTCCGCTTCCACATATTCAGTAGAACCGCATTAAACCGGACACCCTGGCGACCCCTTTGTGTTAAAAGTAGACAGTGTCTGTTCATGATGGAAAATGACAAAAAAACTGTAGTAAAGGAGGGATCAAAATGATACCACCTCCTCATAAATGGTCATATTTCTCATGTTTGATAGACATTTGGGAGGCAAAACATATAGTTTTGTGACGGTGGAGGAGACATCTGTGAGAGATGGGTGGGTGTCATATACATTTCGTACACAATTGGAATGATACCACCTCCAGGCAAATTGTCATGTTTCTCATGTGAGCGAGAATGATAGAATGATACCACCTCAATGGTATCATGTGTGACCCCCATAGACTACTAACATGGGTGAGAGGTATATGCGAAAAAAAGGATCCCCCTGGGGCTCCGGTGAGAAAGAAAACAAAGACCCCGCCCGGGAATCGAACTCGCGCCGGCAAAACCCTTCTGGGCCCACCCCGATAAGCCTCGGCGCCTTAAATCTTCTTTCTTTTTTTCCCCGGCTGAGCGGTGTGTTGCTGGCTCCATCTAGCGACTGTCTAACGCGGACCCCTCCTCATCATTGTTTCTCATCTGCTCGAAACATTAGAGCAGTCTGTGAAGTGAACACACGTGGCAACGGGTCTCTCCGAGACCATATAGCTGGCGTCCCAACTAAGAAAAGGTGTTGATTTCTCGTACATAAACCTAACCTAATAGGTTTTGTGCAATAAGGGTTGGTATTAGTTGTTTTCTTACGAGAGCGGAAAAATAAGTAGGACACCTCCGTTTTCGGCAACTTATGAAAATGACACCACCTCCTGGTTAAGGTTTGGTGTCATCTCATGTGAGAGAGAATGAGAAACATGACAATTTGTCAGGAGGTGCCGGCGGTATCATCTGATGCGGGTCTATATGTGAGGTCGTATTAGAGATAAAAACACCCCTCAAACATACCAGAGATACTGTCACTAGCTTACTTTCTCACATCGTCAAGAGTGACGTGACGTGACGTCGTATTAGAGATAATTCACCCTCAAGCATACCAGTGATACTGTCACTGACCCGATTTGAATTTAAGTTAAAGATAAGATTTTCTTAAATTAAAAAAATCATGACGAGTCGTAAAGTAGAAACCATGACGAGGCGTAAGATAATTGACTACGAATTCCAAAGTATTTTCGAATGCATGGAAAGCAAATCAGCGACCGGTATGGGTGCTACGGCTCACACACAGAAGGTCGATGATTATAAGAGCGCCAACAAATTTAGGGCAACCATGTTTTCGACAACTTTTTTTTGATTTTTTTTTATCGTTGTCTCGAAATTCTCGGATTCTTTGGTGGTCGACTTTTGGGAGAAAACTCGGTACACATAGAAGGTCCATATCGGCTATTCTAGGTTTCCAAAGGTATGCGTATTTTCTCGTCTCATCTCGATATGTCGACAATGGCAAAAAACTCGATACACATAGAAGGTCCATATCGGCTTTTCTAGGCTATTTTCTCGTCTCGCTCCCGACGTCGCCGAAACGGAAACGTTGCGGAAACTATAGACTACAGCATACAATATATACGACAATACATCACAAGGAAAACATATATACGGCAACATATATCCGAAGAGAAAAAAAATTGGCAATGGCAACAGATGCATGTTTGGTGATACGGAACACCATCCAAGAGATGGGGATACGAGCTGAGAAGGCGAAGCTCCACACATTCTGCTGGAGAACGCATACGAGTCCAAGCCTGTTCCAGACGTTTCAACGGTCGAATACCGGGCAGGAAATCTAGGTGCTATTTATTTGTAAGCACTATAAGGTCTACCAACTTTCGTGGACGATCTATACGTCTTTGGATATCTCTGTAGAGAAGAGTGTATTTCCGTTCGGGTTAGAACATCTTGAACACTGGGGGACAGAGGATCTACCAAGATTGCGGTTTCCATAATTCCAAAATATATTTTGTAGAATGTAGAACATTTGGTAGAATGTAGAAGATGGTTGGAAGAATATAGAACGTCGACCAAAATATATATCATTCTTGTTTCGGTATCGGTCGGCGACATCAAATCCAAGATCAACAAGCAGTGCGGTTATATCAATAGACATAACCTCTAACCAGCTCGCTGCGGTTATGTCAACAGATGACGTCATTGCGCAATCGATTGCTTGCGCAGACATAGCCCAGAGGCAGTAACCATGTTTGCAGATCTACAGGCCAGTGTGTCTGCTTTATGGAATATAACTTATTCACGAACAATCTGTTGCACAACAATAACAACAACAACAACAATGTCAATTCCATGAACTTAGAAAATGCTCGGTCCACATACGGGTACACTGCTGAGGCATTGCCTTTCGTAGAAACAGTTCATCCTAGTGTCAAATGAAACATTGAGGAAGGTAAATTAGGGGATAACCATGCTTTGTTTTTCGATTTGGAGCGGTATGTGGGAGGTTTTATGGTCTGTGAATCGGTTTTACGGCGACGCGTTAGCGGAGCCGTAAAACTGATTCACAGACCATAAAACCTCACACATACCGCTCCAAATCGAAAAACAAAGCATGGTTATCCCCATTATAATGCACCTAGTGTGCTCCCCGCTTTCTATAAACGTCGTAGTATATCACGAACAGTGATCTTTTTCATTACGTCAGCAGGTTGTTGTCGTCATATCGATAACCGCCTCACACCAAGTGAATTTGAAGACATCTATACATTTATTCAACTGTAATGTTTATATTAACTATTGCATTGCTTTTGTATGTGTAGTTGCAACAGTTATTTGCTTTTATTCATTTAAAGAAATGCCAACAATTCTGCATTGGGTTCGTGTGATTTTACAAAGGAAATGTCAGCAACAACTTGTATCAACAGGCCTAGGATTTCCCTGGATTTACGCCTAATTCAGGTGAATACCCATCTGCAATACAGTTTATTATGTATAGTCATGTATGTGCACATTGGAATTCGTAAAGTTATAGGCTGGTACTGGCATATTGAGTTTGCATTTGAGCACTTTATTAAATTCTTCTGCATTTTGGGCAGGTGGGGTAATATTTTTAGGAATTTGTTGAAGGGCCACCACACTGAAGCCACGTTTGTCAGCCGTTGGTAGATTCTCTGTTCTGCTTTGGGTTGTACATGTCAATATGGCCGAATGGATAACCGAAAATGTACCGAAATTAATTTGGAAATATTTGCATTCCCCGCCGCGCTGGCCATTGTTTACAAAAGCGCGTAGGGTTACATAAATATGTCAAGTTGTAAAACACAGGCTGGTAAAACGGAGATTTTATATGCTGTGATTTTTCATATTTTATAGGCTCTGATTTCAATTGACCAATCAGATGCGTGCTTTCTAGTTTCGGTGCATTAGAATTAGAATACATGAATTTTGCCTTGTTGTAGATACCTTATTACAATTGTCAGTCGGACTTTGTACCCGGTAGTAACCAAAAACCGGACGTACGCTTAAACACTGAATTAAGTTTTCCACAATTCATTCAGGCATTCGCCGTCTATAAAAACATCATGTGCCAGGTGCATCCTAATAGGCGACCATAATTAGATCTGTATGAGCGTGATATAATTGACATGGCATCCAGGTATGGGGGTCGTGGCTTTTATGAGTACCACAAGTCTTTCTCGGCACAAGCTGCTGCACATCTCCGCTTCCATGACATGAAAATAGACTGGTCAGTTAGGAAAATACAGATTCATTTGTTCCATATTTTCAACTTGCAAGGCTAATTGTTGCTCCGAGTATGGTAGCATACTACACATGTCGCAGTTCTGTCCGTCACACACCTATGCTGTCTCTGTTAGTCCAACGGAAATGAAAAATAAGGCCAGCAGAGTTACACGACTGCTGGGAGTTTTGCCGACTGTGTAAATTCTACCAAAGATCTTTTGGGTAGCACCCACTCGGGTGATTCACAATGGAAACGAGATTTGTAACAATTTCAACACTATGCGTGGTTGGCATGCGTCTTAATGCAGACATGTGCATTTGTGTTTAGTATGTAAACAGAATGATCACTTTTAAAATGAACTGTCAGAATTAAAAAAAAAATGGCGAGGCCAGGGACAGAAAATCCCGAGCCTGAGATAGTGCCTAGGAACAACCCTATACATGTTTAAAAATTGAGTTTTGAGATGCAGCATCATCCTGACAAGAACTTCACTAACTATTTAATAGACGGATTTTCAGAGGGATATACGACTGGTTTAAGCATGTACCTGCATTGCCGTATCATGAGTGTAAAAACTTGTTATCTGCAATTAAACGTCCTGACATTACTTCACAGTTGATTCAGTCATAATTAGTTAAAGGATATTTGATCAGCCCTTTTGATAGCATTCATATCCACATTATCGTATCAGCCCAATTGGCATTGCTGAGGTTAATTGTGGATTTATCAGCACTTCATAATAATTTATTACATCCCAGTTTAAAATACCTTATTGTAGCGACGAATATTTCTTGAAATATGTCACCATTGACCAGGGGATTAGAATAACTAAGTGATTGGGAAAGAGGAGTAAATATTGTAAAGCTGACATTCAAGATGCCTTTAAACAGGTTCCTGTCAAGAGGGAGTTGTGGCCCTTTCAGGGTATCAAGTGGAACGATAAATATTACTTCTACACCAGATTAGTGTTTGGGCAGTCGATCTAGACCTAAAATTCTTGATTGTCTGTCTCAAGTTATTTGTTGGAATCAATTATGGAATCAGTCATTGTTTACATTTGCTTGACGATTTTCTCACGATTAATTCTCCATCCGATGATGCCGATCATACTATGTATATTTTGCGGGGTATACTGTTATCGTTCACAAAACGACTATGGCGCCAGTTACGGTCATTGAGTACATAGGAATTATATTAGACCGTGTGAAGATGGAGGCACGGTTGCCGCTGGAGAAAGTGCAGAGAATCGCGAATTTGTTACAAACATTCTCAAAAAGGAAATCATGTACAAAGAGGGAATTATTAAGCCTTCTAGGACATTTCAATTTTGCGTGCCGCGTGATCTATCCACGTAGTGCATTTGTGTCGTACTTGATATCGCTGTCTTCTTATGTTAGTAAATTGCATCATTATGTTAAGATCACAACAGACTGTAGATTAGACATTAGTATGTGGTCTTAAATTATTCATGAATGGAACGGTATTTCAATGTTTATGAATGATTATTGTAGGAAGTGGTTTCAAGGGGAATTTCCTACTTTTATTTCATCGGAAGTCGTGCAGTTCAGACGTCATGCACAAGAGGCAGACACTGTTTCAGAGCGGTGTCTTCCGGTTTCCAAGCTGCAGCTGAATTAGACCGGGAAGTCACAAATCTTTGGTCAGCATCTATTACTCCAAATACTAAATCAGCCTAGCAGTTTCTAACAATATCCGGTTGTATTACGCGTCCAGGTACGTTACCCATTCTAGCGGAGGATGTTCTCATTTATTTGATGACATTCTGTTACAAGTGACTGCAGCTGCAGCTGGCTACTATTAAACTATAACTGGCAGGTATTCGTTTTCACTATCTGCAAGCAGGCATGAGCAATCCTATGTCTTCTATTGATAGACTGCAAAGTGTTCTACGTGGTGTTAAACGTAGTCATGGAGCAAAGACGAAGTTGAGACTGCCTATAACTTTTAAGCAGATGTGCGACTTATTACATGCGGGAGTTTTTACCCCAAACTTAGATTTGATGCTACAATGTATGTGCTCATTAGCCTATTTCGGCTTTCTTCGCTACGGTGAGTTCACTGTTAAAGCTCTGAAATATGACGTTTATTCATATTTGAAATGTCAGGATGTATCATTCTTGACAGATCAATCTATGTTTTGTCTTACGCTACCTACTTCCAAGACTGATCCATTCAGTGTAGGCGTTTATATATACCGATATACAGAAATAACTCCATTAGTTTATGCCCAGTGTATTTGATGGAACACTATTTGTGTCAACGCAGAGAGCAGCTTACATCTACTGAATTTTGTTATGATATCTCGCCACTATTCATAGATATGGATGGCAAGCCGTTCACTAGGACAACGTTTCTTTATTATGTGAAGCAAGTTTTATGCAGACTTGGTTATGACGAGAATAAATATAGTGGCCATTCATTTCAGATTGGTGCAGCGGACGCTAACATTGAAGATCACATGATACAAACTCTCGGTCGATTGTCTTCATCATGCTATACCAGGTACATCAGAGTTTCACACAGTGCTATACAAGATGCACATGCCCGGAGGTGTCATTGACTTCGTAAAAGGCACACAATACTGTGGAAGTGATAGTTCATGCACTTTATTTAATAACATGTTATACAACAGATGTCGTATATTTTCGACATGTTTCTTTGTTGGGTACAAACTATGAATTAAGTTTGTTATGAGCACACGCATACCTAATTAATTTCTCCTCTTGGGGGCACTCATTGCTATTTCTAGCTTAACAATATCAATTCGTTTTGGACTATTTTTCCCCCTTTTCGATAAATTAATTCATATATACATGTATGTGCGGCATCAGTTGAAACATTTGCCAGACTTGTTGATACATCATTCACTCGCCTGAAGCGACTCGTCCCAGTACGTATGCTCGACACGACATACTGTACGCTCGTCTCACCTAATTATCGGCTCGCCAGTCGACTACCCTGCACTACTTTCCTCATTATAGTCGGTAGGCTCGACTCGCCAGTCAGTACGCTCAACTAATTTCGACGACTCACCTCCTTATAGTCGGTACGCTCGACTCGCCATAGTCATGCAAGAGGATAGCTACTGCATACGTCTCACCTCTTGCTCAGATAAATATGGTGTGGCACATGTGAGTCTGACGAAGCACAACGCCAAATAGCAGGTAGACCCAATGAGGAGCCAAACATGTAGATATGTGGTCATGTAATATATATGATAGTACCGGTACTATGTTAGGTTAATAAGATATTTCATGTTTTCTATATACAATTGCATGACGTGGGGATTGGTGGGTCAGAGGGAATGGAGTGGGGTTATTGAGTATTTCAGATAACTGATAAAGGAAGGACAAAGCAAGTTACAACATAATGATGATCTTCCTGCAATTTTAGGATAGTCAATCGAGTAATCTGGTAATGGTGTATAAACTTATATTTTTCAATTATAGTTTATACACTATATTGGAGACTGTTATACACTTTTTCCAGTTTTGACAGCTGTGGTTTTGTGATGGCAGGCCTGATCTACATGTAGGTCAATGTCCCAACTAGCGAGAGTGCACGATCATTTTAGATATGTGAAATTTGATTTTGACAATGAATTATTGGTTAAAGTATATAGTTCAAAGGTCGCGGGAGCACGGAGTGATATTGTTACATGACTGCTGTTGTTCGACACCGCTCACAGCCGTGTTCAACGTACATTGCATGCTGTTTGACCATTGCTGTAACACTGCTTATTCCAGGGCAAAGCCAACACCTATGTAATGCTTGTGTCTCATGATGTTACTGGAATGCACCATTACGTTACCAGACTAGTCCACAACGGTCACAATGAAACCTTTGAAATTGATGCAGCTCCTCAAGAGTCACGCGACGTGTACTGCAGCCCTGTAATATGTATTTGTAAAACAGCTGTTTGAATGGAACGGGTTATCAAAGTACCGAAAGTACTGCATATATGATAAAATTACACGATATATCCGACGGAAATGGAACAAAAACGTTTACCCATGTCCAGCTGTGGGTAAACATTTGCCGTGGCATAAACAAATAATGGTTCAAATTATTCGCTCACCCGCCTAACGTCGGGAATAGGTTTCATCTTGCGACGACGGGGAGCGAACCGGTCTTCATCGACAATGTCACGACGGCCGTAAGTGCCCTGTTCCAACGGCACACGTAGATGCGACTCATCCAATATGACGCGACATCGCTTAATCACACACTCCTCCGAGTCTAGAATACAAAATAAAATGGCGCAGTCAATAATTACCTCCCTTGTTGAATCATAGTAATGAGGGATCGTAGCTAGTTATGTCCCTTTGTAAATCTATTTATACAGGTCCGGTCCTATGCTTTCTGTCAGCGTTTATTTCTGTACTGAATAGCACAAACATTGAGTTTTTGCGACCAGAGTAGACCCAGATCAGACTGCACATCTGTGCAGTCTAATCCGAGTATACACTGATTGCAATAACCATGATAACAGTAATAAGCGAATTTGGCAAATAACATAGTCCCAGATCAGATTGCTTAGATATATAGGATGATCTGGATCAACACTTGTCGAACTCACTATAATTGCTCCTTGTCATAACAGATCATGTTACATTCGTCCTTTTTACAAGCAATATGGCCCTTTACTACACTCTTGCGAGTTATCTGCACGGGTTCCGCTGCGAGAGAAATCCCATAATCAACTCCTTACAAATAATACACAGTGAAGAGAACACCCGTAATTGCGCGCGTGATTTCTTGGAAACCTCGAGCAAAATAAAGTTATTTAACATCTTGAAGAGGATCTCGACTAATCTACGATATTAATGTGAGTGAACACATTCCAAACATGCAATCAAATATATCTAGTTCATTTAAACAGCTGCGTCATTTGGATTTCAAACAGTTGAAATGACGTCACATTTGACGTCACACAACGTGACGTCGAAAAGCGGGAAACACAGTCATTGTGTAACTATTCATGCGCTCAACACAATTCGTCGATTGTAATCTCAAAATATAGACTACATTTGCATATATATCCGCAGTGGAAGTGTAATAAATAGGAAATTACATCGTACATGTTTGAGTAATCTGAAATAATACACTCGTGTACGTCGGCATTCGCGTAAAGAACTCCTTGCTTCGCTTACTCCTTGTTTGCGCGGAAGCCGACGTACATTCATGTATTATTTTCTGCTATTCAAATTGTACGATCATGGAATATCCTCTATCAACTACACAATTTGGACCGGAGTTCTATAAATAAATTCAACGGGAGATCCCTCATTCATTGATAACAGTTTTGTCATATTTTGCAAAATTTACACAAAATTCATGGCACTTTTCTTGAGAGTCTAAAACAAAATAATACATGTGCCAATTCTAGTATTAACTCCCCTGAATCATCCCTCAGAGCTCCAGATAAGCTTCATATTTGCTTAAATACCAAATTAAAATTGCCCAAAACCCAATTGAAATCAGTAGTAGCGAGTATCAAAAAGTAATGAAAAATCATGGTACCTTTATCATGCTGCAGAAAACAATAAACAGACCACAAATACAGCATTTAATTTCTTATTTTCCATGAAAACACATCTTGGTATTTCATTAGAATTGTCTCCAAGGAGACAATTCTAATGAAATGCCAATACATGTTTTCATTTCGAAGCATAATGAAATGCCAAGACATGTTTTCATTTCGAAGCAAACTATTCAATAATTGCTGTCTGTTGATGTGTAAACAGTAGCGTGGCTTTGTTTTACCCAATTAAAATTTTGAAATACCCAATTGCTTCAGAAAGGATGGTGTGACAATACTCAATTATTAATTCCTCATCTGGAGCCGTGATCCCTTGTAACATCGCTTGACCCGATATTGCGGCAGGTAAAGAATGATCAACATTTTACGTCTGTTCAAAAGCAAGGTCATATACATGTACGTGTTAAGAAAAAGTTTAAATTCCAAAACTTTGAAAATGCACTCTGTAACCTGAATCAAGTTAAATTTTGACAATGCCATATTTATGCTTATGGAAGCCCCCTCGCTAATAGTAACCCATTCGATATTTTTATTAAAATATGTGATTTTGCCACAGAAAAATCAAACACAAAATTTGTTTGGTTTTGTGCCATAATAATAACTAGACATTCTGTTTGTAAAACATGGATATGCCACCTGGACTCTAACTGAAGAAACTCTTACAAAACCTTTTGATTTTTTGATGTAAATGTACACGAATGGACGTACGGACGGATGTACGGAACCCCAAGAACAATGCAAATGCCCCCATTGCTATCACATAGGTGGCAAAACAAATCATTTGAGAAAATTACATAGCCCCCAGGGGCGATTATTAGAATAAATATGGTATGCCCAAAAATGACAAATTGCGAGTCACTGATAGTGTAAAATGACCAATCGTGATCTCTAGTAGCATCAGGATCCATGTCACATTTACTCGCACTTCGCTTTCTTGCCATTTCTTCGTCCTCATTATCTCACTTTGCTTCCTCATCATCATTACCTCCCTTGGTGATGTCACCGTCTTCCTGTGATTCATCGTCGCTCTGCGCTTCATCTGTCGATCTGTCAGACGATCCGTCGCTGTCTGAGTCGGATCTGCTTGATCCACTCGAACAATCTGTAAACGTATAATTATAATGTAATTTATTAATTATAGTAACAGTACCGTGATGCCGTAATATATATGCCTTGAAGGCTAAAGAAAGAAAACACACTTCCATCTCTGAGGCTTTAAATACAGAATATATTAGAATAGTCTACATTTGAAATGATTATAATATGCTGCCAATCAACATTTGTATTGAAAGAAAAGACAACATATGAAAAAGAGCTGACAACACGTTTTGTTTCCTGTATTATATTAAGGATAAAAAGACAAAATACGAACATTACAAGCAGACAATTTCAGTTTACGGCATAATTGATAATGTTAATCAACACTGGGTCCAGAACAGACCTAAAGAACTGGAGCCAGTCGTAGGGCCGGGAAACAGTGCCCGCAGCCGAGGACAGTTAAACAAACTCTCGCGATCTCCCGCTAAATCCGATTGGCTCTTCAACATCGAGTCAATCGTATTGCTCTGTCCTGCCTTCTCTTTTTTTGACTTCGGAGATGGTGATCGTTTCTTGGTAGGCGATATTTGATCCGTTTTAGGTGACATCGAGAAGTTTTTCTTTGGAGATAATGATTTTTCTCCTTTTGATAGGTCTTTCGCAGGTGATAAGGACTGCCGACGGATCGCAGTGTCTTTCTTTGGAGACGTAGATGTTTTTTGCTTCGCTGATGACGAGCCTTTTTTTGGTGGGACAGACTGAAATTGAATGAAGACGGATATAGGCAATTTGAGATGGAGCGAATTATCTATATTTGTAGCTGTGACTGGAGAAATGGGGCTTCTGTGTTTTGCGACCAGTGGAGATCCAGATAAGCCTGTGCATCCGCACAGTCTGATCATGATCCACACATTTTGTCATTCCATCAATGAAACCACCGACATGCTTCTAACAAGAAATATAGATTGCTATCATGTTACAGGAAGGTGCTATTTGATCAGGAGCTACAATGGTCACAAATCCCATAAGCCACATTTCACCATTCACAGCCAAATTTATCAATACAAAGCTCCAGATAAGGTGTTTATTGTTGTATTTTACGTACTTACTTTAACAGAATATGCACTTATTATCAAAAGTGGGACTACAAAATACTCACACCAATGTGAATATACGCATTCAATTTTAAATTGAGTAGCGTAAATGCTGTAATAAATGGTAGTTTTGCATTTTTTTGTCTACATTCTTGTAACCAATGTTTTTTGTCATCTTTAGAGTACGAAGAACAAAACTGGGGTTGGTTCCATTTTTTTTTTCGACAATTCCTTTGGCCGCCATCTTGGATTTCAAAATAGCCGCTCTGAAATGCTATATTCATTATATATACACTTCTAATACAGGTACAATATTGATTCGTTTTTTGGTGATACTCATCTTTTGACCACAAACAACAATACCAGTGTTATTTTCATTTTTAACAACCCCCATTGCGGCCATCTTAGATTTAAAAATGGCCGTCCTGAATTCGTATACAATATATTGTAATATTCATATTTACATTTATAATGCAGATATAATGATTGTGTTTTTTATCGGCTATGCCATCTACAGACTTCAACTAATAAAACTGGGATTGGTTCCACTTTTTCTGATAACTGGTATGGTTGACATTTTGTTTTCAACATGGCCTCTATGTAAATAATATTTCGTCTGTCTTCACTATGTACTGTCTTTATTAAAGTGTATTTATAGTTAGGTTGTGTTGACTGTTTTGCTACGTTCTTGGAACAAACGTTCTTTGTATCATCAAATAAAACATGAGTTGTTCCTATTGTATTCTAATTTTCGAAATCGTTGCCGTGAAAATTCTAATTATAATTGTGTTATAATCACAAATCATTTGAACTGATTTTTTTCCACACCATTATCATTATTGAAAGTAAATTATATATGACTTAAGTCAATTTCAAGTCACTGTTTATAACAAACAAGTTAGATTTCAAAATGACCAACTGTATGTATGCAGGAATTTTCTTAATTATAGATACAGTGCTTTCAATCAGTTTCATCACCGTCTGCATTAGAGTCTCCATCGTGTTGGTGTTCCTGAAAGACAACAATCACACTCAAAATGCGGTCAAAGGAGGTGCTTACATAAAATATATACCCTATACAAACTTGTATGCAGGAAAGTGTAGAATAACTGTCGAAAAGGCAGTATTTGTGTGATTAAATGGCTTTTTCGGCTTTAAAACGCCATGTGAACATGTTCAGTATGTGTAGACGACGTGTGTAAAATTCATTGCCAAAACACTGTTGGAGAGGTTTAATACACTCTATTAGTATACATAATACAGAATTGTGTGCAGGAAACTATAGAAAAATGGCCACGTTGAAAAGGCAGTATTGTTCCATGGTCATTATCATTATTTACGATTACCATATGGTCTTAAGAGATCACAACACCTGTGTCAATATCAAAGTGATCAGTGACTTGATGGTTCAAATTGCGTTTCATTTGTTGAAATTGTCATACTATGACTTGATAAAGCCAGAGACACTGCATTATGGTGTGCCACACAGGCTAATGCTTCCATAAAATTGATTATCGCAGAAAACTAATATGCTGTGATTGAACATAAATAATAATGCATGTTATTTGGCCGGAAACGGTTTCGTTATGTGTACGGACTAACTGTTCAAGTGGAGTAAGATCACTAGCCTCTAATATCCATGAAATAAATACTCTATTCATGTCGTCACATATAACAGGATATTTACTGCTGCTGAAGCAATATGGCCTATCTATGAAACACGTTTCTGGCAAAAACATACTAGTTACTGATACGCTATCCCACGAGTCAGTAACATACAAATATTATAACTTTACTAAGGGTGTGAATTAATAGGTACATGTAGTATTCGCGAACGTACCTGTCAGTGATCACGGGTGAGTAATTGCAAACTTGACTGAGTAAGATGTACAATATATTCTGCTAGAAAAATGAGTCTAAAGGGATGATTCAATTTCAGAACGCAATGTCTGCAGAAAATAGTGGCGTTATGGGATTACAGAGATAACCTGAAAGGATCTAAACACATAATTCATACTCTTCTTGAGTCCAAAATGTTGCAAGCCGTGCACAATGGCCATCTCGGCCATCAGACATGTCTAAGACGAGCGCAAGATATTTTAGTTTGTTAAAATGGTCGGAAGATGTTCAATTGGAGACAGAAACTGAAATTCCAAAGAAACTCTGATACCACACTACATGCATGTACCAGGCCACCAATCACAAATTGTTGCTACACACATTTTCACATGGAATAAAAAGGAATTACTGGTAACTGTTAACAACAACAGTTACACAGCATGAAATCCAAAATGGCCATTGGACAATTGAAAGAGATTTACAGTAAGCATATTGTACTAAGTACACATGTGTCAGATGACGTCTTCCATTTGCCTACCAGGAATTTGCTGATCTTGCAAAGTAATGGGATTTCCTTAATGTCAGGTGCTCTATGTAGCCAATATCCAGTGGGTCAGCTGAGCGAACAGTAAACGTTGTGAAACACAGTTTCGTAAAAACAAAAGGTGAATGTACAGACCTATATTTGTGTATACTGGAATATCGAAACTCACATAGCCGGGACGGAATGGTCACCTGCATAGTTATTGATGTGCCAGCGGCTTCTATCCAGTTTACTGACCACTTTTGAGCAGGTATTTTCAATACATGTTTCGATTTGTGACAAAATCAGATCCCGTCATCAACAGAGCAAGAAACGCTATGATAAAAGCATAGTAGCTTTAAAATTAAAGAGCCAAACATTGACGACCAAGTTGGACTCCATAAAGACAACATACTGTCGAGATCAGTTGCAGTCGGCTAGCTCAATGCCAGATCTTACAGACTGCAGATGGTGCATCATATCGCCGTAACAGATGCTTTGCAATGCTATATGCAATACCATGATATACACTTTATTGGATACAATGGATGATTTGCCATATTTCCATCTTCTTATTTTAAAGGAAAACAATAGCATATGCTGACCATGATATCATTTTAAGAAACATAACAACATGTATAAGCCACAGCAATACGTAATACGTAATACATGTAAATACGTAATACAACAATACGTAATAGATGTAAATTCTTGAAGTGGCAATGTATGTGACACACTTATTTCCAGCGGCCATTTTGAAGATAATGGTGTCTCGTACCACAGTACTATTTAGCAATAATCTCAACAGTTTGTGTCCATTGTATTATGAGCATAAATAGAAGAAACATACAAAATATCACCACTGCATTAAACATGTAAATAATACTATATTGTCAAGTTTAAATGGCGTCCATACTAAACGACCAAGAAAGCATGAAATTTACACAAGGGGTCTATGGTACCTAAGGATCATTTAAAAAAAAATGGACCCCAACAATTCGCTCCTCTGGTGGCCGCCATATTGAATTCAAATATGGCCGCCAAAATTACCATAGTTTGCCCATATCTCCTGTACTATTGCACCTAGCACCAAAATTCAAGTGTCTATACCTATGTTTTCGATGTCTGGGAACATTTTGACACTGTCAGAATATTATGTCAGAGGGCCGCCATATTGAATTTCAAGATGGCCGCCATATGTTTTACATTACTTCGCATCTCCCTTGCTATAGCACTTAGGAAGAAGAATCAAGACTCTATACCCATGTTCTTGATAACTAGGAACATTTTTAATATGTGAAAATTGTCATCATAGGGCCACTTGGAATTCAAGATGGCCGCCACGTTATTAGAAATGCATTTTTCCATAATTGTCTGTTGCTCTAACGCATGTCATTTCACTTTCTTTCAGGATCATGTGATACATGTCAACAGTTTAGACTAGTAAAGCCTGGCGAGTTTGCTGATGTCCAGAGGCCACCAGTAGACTGGAACCTGGGAAAAGTGAAGCCGCCCATGACACTATTCCTAGGATGTCGGTCATTTCGACACCTAGCTAACTCGAGTTGGTGGGTGTCGAGTTGACAAGGTGTCGAAGTGACCGGTTACCTATTCATATGCTCATGCATCTAACATGTAGATGTACTCTGATTGTCATTTCACTTTCTTTTAGGTTTCTGTGATAGATGATGTCGAAAGAGTTCAGACTAGTAAAGCCTGGCGAGTTTGCGGAAGTCAAGCGGCCGTCAGTGGACTGGAACCTGTGCATTCACTGTCAAAAGGCATCGTCCGAATCTCGTACCCAGCCTTGGAAAGGTAGAGGACGAGGGAAAAGTGAAGCTAAAGGGAAAAGTTATCAGTCGTTTGCAACAAGTTCCTTTCGTTCCTGAGCAATTCGATGATGGGTCTGGAATTGAAGGGACATTACAAAAGAACAAAGCCAAGTGGCACAAGACTTGTCGGAATTTGTTCAGTGACATTAAGTTGGATCGGCAAAAACAAACGTGCATCAGAACCAGACGGTGACAACATCGGCATCAGCCCAGTTAAATTGAGACGGTCTAGTATTCAAGGTGCTCATAACTCTGGACAGGATGTGTCCCTTTGTTTTTTCTGTGACAGAGAAGCTAGGACTGCAGGACTGCATGATGTTACAGCAATGGGAATGGACCAGACAGTTCGAATGTATGCCACGGAACTTAAAGACACAATACTGTTGGCTAAATTGGCACCGTGTGATATGGTGGCATTGGAGGCAAAGTATCACAAGACTTGTCTGTGTGATCTCTATAACAGGTAAGGGAATGTCAAAGTGCGAGTAAGAAGTTGAAGGAATGAACAAATAGAGATACCTTAGATTCGGAATGAAAATTTCTTACTTTTACCTTCTACATTCTTTCTCTCTAGGTTTAAACGTGTGAAAAACAGGGACTTAAAAGCTGTACTGACAGTCAAGATTCTTCATATAAAAGTATTGCACTTGCGGAGCTGATCTCTTACATAGACGAAAGGAGGCTGATTGAGACAACTGTGCCCGTCTTCCGCCTTGCCGACCTTGTCTCTGTGTATACGGAACGCCTTGTAGAACTCAGACCAGAAAATACAGAGAAAGTCAATTCAACCCGCCTGCAATGTCCATATCTGAAAGCTGTGAAGCAAGGAAGTGATGTTCTCCTGACGTACGACACCGCGGTCGGTGATACTATCCTAATGGCATGCTCCGATTAGGATTCCGAAGCGTTACAACTAGCAAGGGCTGCTTTAATTATCAGAAAACAACTTTTCTCCCATGGTCACACATTCAGTGGATCCTTGAGTAATGATTCAGCGGAAAACACCGTCCCAAACAACTGTTAGCACTTGTTAATATGATCCTTGACGGTCCTAGTATCAAGTCGCAGACACGAAAGGAGGTCTCGCCAACACGGGCAGCGCAAACCATTTCTGAGCTCACAATATTCAATAGTATCCGAGGTAATCGTCTAAGAAAAAATATTGTCCGACATGACAGTGACAGAGAGGTCCCTGTACCAGTTTACTAAGGCCTGAAAGTTCACGCGAAGACACGAAATCGTGAGCTGATTGATCGTCTCCACCAGCATGGACTATCGATATGGTATTATCGGGTTCTTAAGATATGATCCTCAATGGCACAGAGCATCATCAAACGCTTTGAAAAGGATGGTGTAGTCTACCCACCTCAGTTGAAAAGTGGGCTTTTCACAAGAGGACAGGTTGATAACATTGACCACAATCCTAGTGCTACAACTGCATTTGACTCATTTCATGGAACTGCCCATTCCTTGTATCAGCACCCTACTGAGGACAATCAAGGAACAGATCCTGACCCGGTAGTGCCCGTTGACACGGAGACAGAACAGTGAATCCCTCCTCTTCCTTTTAGTGGAAGAGTATTAGATCAAAAGATGACGAAGATCGAAAAAAAATAGGTCAAAGCTGAATTTTTCTGTATAGTTTGTAAATATCATCACCTGAAACATATCAAAACTCCCCATGAATCCGACTGGAGCTTAACTCAGAATTCAAGATGGCGTCCAAGATGGCTGCCGTAATCGTCCAGTGTTATAAATGTCACAAGAAATAGTGCAAACTGTTGTTTTTTTTGCATAATATGTCAGCATATCATCACAAATAGAATATTATGCACATATTATGGTACTACAATAAACAAAATTTGGAACTTGACATAAAAAAGATTTAAAAAAAAGAGAAAAATGCATTTTTTAACGAAATATTAGTTTGAACGGACAAAAAAATCTATAAAACGTAATAATAATAATAATAATAATAATAATAATAATAATAATAATAATCTGATGCTGACCGTAGAAATAATAATGTAATTGTGTATTTGTGGCATTTCTAGCTCCGGGTCTTAAAGCGTAGATTTATATGTTGACACTGAAACATCTTGTTCAATTAGGCACAATGGATCATTCACCAAGTAACAAGCGAGCAGTGCAGACCCTGATCAGACTGCGCGGATGCGCAGGCCGATCTGGTTCTACACTGATCACAAAACGCATAAGCCCCATTTATCCAGCCAAAATGGCGCAACGCACATTTCACAATCTAACAATAGTAGCAGAAGCGGGCTTGCATAAATCAGCATGACCAGGCGCGTAGATGCATTAAGGCACTGCAGGCCCGGGCCTGCAGAATTTTCGAGAAAATGTTTTGAAATGTGCCAGTCTGAGAGTGCATCATGTACCATCTAGTTTCGATTTTTTTTTCATGTACCTTCTAGTTTCGATTTTTTTTTCTGGGGGGGGGGGGGCATGCCCCCAGACACCCCTCGCATACTCGCACCAACGGTGCTCGAAGTCGTCAACCGGGCATGCAGATTCAAATTGGCTAGCTACGCCCCTGATGACGTAATAGTTTAAATACTAATATAGCAATACGCTCCTATACGCCGAGAAGACACAACAACGCCATGATTTAAACCATTATTGATATTGAGTACGTTTGCGTATTTATGACAAATTGTTATTTCAGAATATCTTAGTACACATACTAGCATCGACATGTTCTGATCATTTTACAGCATGGATGGGAAGTGTGTTATTTGTAAAGAGCTGTTTGCCTCTGCGAAAACACAAACCGTTGGCGAAAAGGGTCATGCCTCGTTGATTACAGCCAGTGTCACTCGCAGTGATGGGTTCGATGCTCTTCTGAGAACAGTAGTACCGCCTTTTGATGTACACGCCAACTGTTACAAAGAGTATACACGCAAATCCACACCGGAGGCACAAAAACGAAAAGCCCCAGATGCACGGGGGCAACGCTGCGATCTGATCGTAAGCAGTTTGACAGTAAAACGGATTGTTTGTTTTGCACGGAGAAGATACATGTAGGTTACAAGCAACCCAAAGCGCGCAGGAAAGAGTTCCACTCTGCTGAAACCATCGAATACTTGGAAACGCTCATGTCAATTGCTAAGAATCGACATGATAATTGGGGAAAGGCGGTGATGATGCGTATCCAAACAACCAATGATTTGGTGGCTGCAGAAGCTATATATCATCACGATTGCGCAGTTGCATTTAGGAGAGGACGCCCAGAATCTACATCAAATCCCGAAAGAGGAAGACCCAAAGATGTGTTGAGAAACACGGCGTTTGATAAAGTATGTGAGTACCTAGATGAGAATGACGAATGCCAATACTCACTTTCATACATTTCTGAAATAATGGAAAAGTATTTGGACGGTATTGAAGGGTACACAAAACAGTATCTCAGACAAAAGCTACAAGCGCATTATGGTGATCAGTTGATTATTACAAGTGTTCCAGGTGTTTCAAATATTGCCACATTCCGCGATAAAGGACACAAGGTGCTTCGTGATACTTGGCAAGCTGAAAAAAAGGCAAATGCTTCAACAGAGAAAGACAGAATTGTAGATATGTCCATAATCAGAGATGATATCAGAACGCAGGTATATAATTGTTCTGAATACCCAACGATGGATGACACGAATAATGGCTGCTCGTTAGTTCCAGAAAGTCTCGCCCGGTTTCTTCACGGTGCAGTAAAATCAAAAGCATCAACGGGACGTACGAATATAGACAGGCGATGTACAGCCATAGCTCATTCTATAATAGCTGCATGCAGACCAAGGTTATTTATATCGCCAACTCTGTTAGCAATAGCTGTCTACATAAACAGAAAGTATGCATCTCGGGAGTTGATAGATATATTAAGTAGCATGTGCTTTGTCGACGGTTACAAGGAAATACAGAGAGTTAATAGGAAAGTTTGGTGACATTCCAATTAAAACGTACAAGAAACCAACCGTACCCGGCCTGCCGTCAGTGAAGTTTGGCCCAATTGAAGCTCCAAAAATTGACCCACCTAATTTGGTGGTTGCAGTAGCTGTTGACAAGCTTTTCTACAAATCTTACCCCTTGACCGTCATGGAGTGGGTTCATGCAGGTGGTAGTAACAGGCGAAACGCATGAGAAAAGCCGAATCGATATTCTTCCATTCATTAATATAGATCCAACAAACCTGAGCACAATATTTACGGCATTGTGTTTTGCACAAAGCCAATGTGACAAGCATGGGCAGAATATGTGCATTTTCACATTTGACCAACCGCTTTACATCAAAGCCACAGAGATAGTGGCTGCATCGCCAGATCTGTCGAATATAATCACACGATTGGGTTGTTTTCACCTACTGATGTCATTTATGGATCATTGGATTTATCATGGCGGGAAGCGGATTAGAAGCATTATGGGAGACTGTGTACGCTCCAGGAACTGTTATTCACATGTTAACGGGGCATGCATATGCTAGATGCTAGTGCTCACCTGATAACTTCAGCTGCCATAACTTCTCTTCTGCTTGAGAAACCGGAATCATCAGATACTGTTGATGCCGAGTCATTACGTCGACTTCATGCATCACTTTTGAACAGTCAAGGTAGTGTAGAAGAGGATGTTAGTCTGACAGAACTCAGTCAGGTACTTGGTAAGTTGATGGAACATGCTGCAAATGACAGTCGCACTGGGAGGCCTTGGGTTAACTACTTGGAGCAGGTGTCTCTTTTGAGACTACTGATCAGAGCTGAACGCACAGGCGACTGGAATATTTCATAAGGAGAATGATACGGCTGTTCCATGCTGCTGGCCACCTTGCCTACGCAAAATCTGCCAGACTCTACCTACAGCAAATGGCACAACTAGAACAGTCAAGGTAGTGTAGAAGAGGATGTTAGTCTGGCAGAACTCAGTCAGGTACTTGGTAAGTTGATGGAACATGCTGCAAATGACAGTCGCACTGGGAGGCTTTGGGTCAACTACTTGGAGCAGGTGTCTCTTTTTGAGACTACTGATCAGAGCTGAACGCACAGGCGACTGAATATTTCATAAGGAGAATGATACCGCTGTTCCATGCTGCTGGCCACCTGCCTACGCAAAATCTGCCAGACTCTACATACAGCAAATGGCACAACTAGAATCTATCATGGCCGAAAAAGACTACCAGCAGTTCACTGAAGGTCTGTATTTTACCATTCGACGAACTGATCGCTTTTTGGGGCGGTAATTTTACCGATCAGACAATCGAGCAAGAGCTGATGCGCTTGTTGAAATCGTCAGGTGGGATGACCCATGACCGTGGCATCACAGGTAGCTCATTAACAAAGTAGGTTCATGCATTACCCCACTGTGTGCCCATATGTGAGAGTCTTGAAACATTCACAGGCGTCCATACCAGTACATCGGATCAGCACAGGGATTTACATGCAAGCTCACAATCACGTGATCATAAGGACTACGATACATTTTTGCGATTGTTACGAGTACATTCGCCATTTTCCCACAGTCATTCTAAGTCAGTTGTTGCAATAGCAACTGGTTTAGTTGCCGACATGTCGGTGAACTGTGACATGGCGTTTGAAATATGCCAAAAAGCAGCAAATTCCATGACAGATAAAACATTTACAGATGTAAAGCTGAAAAGGAATGACAGAGTGAAAACAATCAACGCATCGATTAACATGATTAACACAGTCACAGTCCGTAGTCAGCCAGTTGTAGTGAATCCTACATTGCTCTTCAACAGAATCACTTGCGTCATGCAAAGTCGATCTGAAATGGAACAGTTCTTAGCGTATGAGCTGGCACCTCAGCCTACGTCTCTCTTTCATGATGATGGATTGAGGAGAACTGCCAAAAGTGCACTTGGCACATTGTTGAAATCAAAAGTTGATCCGCAATCCACGTTTCCTGATGAGGCAACATTTGTCATTGATTGAGGTTACCTCCTTCACACAGTCGTTTGGCCGACAAATACAACTTACAAGGAGGTCTGTAAGTCCTACGTATCATACATTGCAGATCATTTTAGTGGCAGTGAGGTCGTCGTGGTGTTTGATGGTTACAGCAGCCAGGCATCTACGAAATTAGCGGAGCAACGAGACGAAGAGCATCAAAAACCACTTCCCGTGATATATTATTTGATGCAGACATGAAAACAGTGACTACCCAATAAGCATTCCTGACTAATGGAACTAACAAATCAAGATTTATAGATCTGCTTGTTGAAGAGTTGAAACTTCACGATGTAGTCATAAAGCAGGCTGAGGCTGACGCGGATAGTCTAATTGTTGCCACAGCAATATCGATTGCACGATCCCGACCAAAGGACGTAGTGGTTGTTGGAACAGACACGGACTTGCTGGTAATGCTTGTGTCACAAGGCACTGAACAATGCCACCTGCACATGTTGTCGAAGGGCAATACCTTGTTCGTGTACGACATTGCGGAAATCCAGCAATCTATAGGAGAAGTTAGGCAACATCTAATGTTCATACACGCGATCACGGGATGTGATATAGTGTCAGCACTGTTCGGTCAAGGAAAAAAGAAAGCATTCAAGCTTGTAGAGAAACATAAGGATATTGCTGGGTTGGATACGTTTACGCGTGCAACAAGCACGAAAGAAGATGTAGCTGCAGTTGGCGAGCAGTTTCTTCTTCAGCTTTATGGAGCTCACAAGACAGACACTCTTGACCGCTACAGATATCTAGAGCAATAAGTCGCTCATCCCTCTCAAGTACGTTCAAGTTAGAATCTCTTCCGCCCACAAGTGCAGCAGCCAAACAACATTTGTACCGAACGTATCACACTGTACAACAATGGATGGGGAATATTCTTTCTCCACTCGAATGGGGTTGGCAGCTAAAGGAAAACTGCTTAGTACCAACAGAAACAGAAAATCCGATTGCCCCTGCAAAAAAGCTATTGAAAATGGTGTCATGTGATTGCAAGAGCGGATGCGGGAAGCAATGTGGCTACAGAAAGCTTGGACTTCACTGTTCTTCGCTCTGCAGTCAATGCGTCGGACAAACATGCACACATATTATACAAATATCTCCTGACGTACTCGACGATGATACACAATAAATGTGACGTGCGTCTCATGGTGTAGTTATATATTTTATTGAATTCTGATATCATTGCTTTGGAAAACATTTTGCATATTACAGGAAATACATTAATTTATTCGGCCATCTTGGGGTGACCATCTTGATTATATCAGTTAGACGCCATTGGGTACTAAACTGATAGTATACGTCAAAAGAATATGTTCTGACTTTGATACATAGCAGATCTCTGCTTATTTGTAGGTAATTCATGATTGTACTGTTTTGGCGGCCATCTTGAATTATACATAAACTACTGTGGGATTCATGGAGAGCTGTGATATGTTGGGCTTGATGGTATGTTGAATATGTTGCATGAATATTTCAGCTTTTGCATTGTTTTCCAATTTCAACCCTAGTGCCATTCGGTTAACGCTCGTTTCTCACCTTCTGAGAGCTATGTATGATGCTATTGGCGGCCATCTTGGACGTAATATTAATACTAAATTCTCAAAAATTTTCTGTTTAAAAGTAGTTATGCGTTATATTCTATTTGTTTTGGCACATTTAATTCTAATTGGTTTGGCGAAAATTGCACTATTTGTAGTTTTGGTCATTTTTGGTCGCCACTTTGGACGCCATCTTGAATTCTGGATTAAGCTCCACTCGGATTCATGGGGAGTTTTGATATGTTATTTCTAATGATATTCTGAACATATTTTGAAAAATTCAGCTTTGACCTATTTTTTTTCGATCTCAACCCTAATGCTCTTCCACTATTTGGCATACACCATTGCGACCAGAGAGAAACAAGTTTGAAGACGACGGCAAAAATGAGTACAAGTGGCTTGACAAACAAAGGGGGAGACCTTGCTGTTGGTGACTTTGTGTCTTGGGCTGCATTCCATGCAAGTGTGCAGGTGCAGCATAGTAAGCCACCGACTACAATTGCCCTGATGCCGTTGTTTCGTGAAGTATCACACTCCCTTCCACGATAATACATTGTATGAAAACCAACCAAGAAGCAACACAGTTGTTAAATCCAGGACAAAAACCCGTATTGACGATGGACCAACCTCTGTATGCCCTCGGAAAACAGATCCAGTGGAAATTCCCAGATATCTATGGCGAAGACAAGTACGTGATGATATTGGGTCCCCTTCATATTGAAATGGCTGGCTTGAAAATGATTGCTGAGTTGCTCGATGGAACTGGTTGGACTAATGCCATCACCCAGGCAGAAGTCGTTACGAAAGGGACAGCGGATATTTTCATTCATGCGTCACACGTAGCCAGGACAAGGAGAGCCCATCAAGTTACAGCTTCCTCACTCTATATTATCCAAAGACAAGCTTTCGAAAGGGATACAGAATCAGCCGATCGTGAGGTTCCAGTCTCTGAGGAGAGCTTCACAGAATGGTGTGAACAGAGAAGTAAGGCTTACCCTATGTTTCGATTTTGGAGCACAGTGCTTGATCTGGAGTTGACATTGTTGGCATTTGTGCGAGCCATTCGGACCTCGGACTTTGACTTGTACGTGCAGACATTGTCTCAACTAGCCCCATGGTTCTTTGCTTTGGACCATGTCCACTATGCCCGTTGGATCTCTGTACACATAAGAGACATAACAAGCCTTGCTCAGCAGTGCCCATATGTTCATGAACACTTCATGCGTGGTGCATTCACATCAAATAAGACTGGAAATCTTTACTCCGCGATTAGTCTGGATCATGCGCATGAGCAGATGAATGCTCAAGTCAAGGGTGATGGTGGAGCCATTGGGTTGACAGAAGATCCAGGTGCCCTACGACGCTGGATGGTAGCCGGACCACATCTAGCCATGATCATCGGGGAGTACGAGGGCAGTATTGACAACTCACATGTGGACACCAACCCAAAACATCATGAACAGAGCACACCTCAGCAAAAAGCATTTGCCGATGATGTGCGTTCCCTCGTTGCAGTGATGGATGAGTCGGATAATCCATTCCTTGATCGTACTAAGGACTTGTTAACAATTGATTCGCAGGATGTCATGACGCAGACTATGGTGTAAAGTCTGGGAGAGAGCAAGTACCGAACCTTCATCGAGGAACGCCTTCTGAAAAACGAGACACCAATCAGTGCAACGATTCCACGGAATTCACTTCCGCTTTTCTGCAAACAAAAGCATGCGGATCCATCCAAGGATAAGCAGAAAATCACGGAATTGAAGAGTGACTGTGCATTGTTTTCCCGACTCTACATTGCTAGCCGGACCAGAGAAGGTTTCTTCAACCACGAAAACCAGAAATATCCTCCATGACTGTCTTCATCTGGAAAACTGAAACAGGGAAAGAAATCAGATCTAGTTCGATCCCTCGACACTAAGAAAGATTCAGCTGTCGCGAATACCACGTCTGTAGAAGTAACAGTCCTGGATGGTGCAGCTGTTGTGCATTTTCTTCCAATTAGGGAATCGAAAACCTTCGCCAAATATGCAAAGGACGTATTCATCCCACGTGTGTTTTTGGAACTGGCAAAAACACAACGAGTGGATCATTTTTTGGGATGTATACCTAAAGGACAGTCTGAAATTTTCAACGAGGGCAAACAGAGGGACAGAAACACGTAAGCGGGTGTCTAGCCATGCCAAGCCTCCAGGGAACTGGAAAAACTTCTTACGAAATGATGACAATAAGGATGAACTCTTCCAGTTCCTGGGGCAGGACTGTGTTTCCAAGGACACAGGAGACAAGGTCATCGTATCCACCATATTGGACTCTGTCGTTAGCTCTAGAGATGGTCAGAACACAGACGGACTTCAACCATGCTCACATGAAGAGGCAGATACCCGGATGCTTCTTCATGTCAAAGACGCCATGAACTGCGGTTTCAAGTCGGTGATGATAAGAACAGTTGATATAGATATCGTCGTGCTGGCTGTTGCTCATTTTCAGGGTTTACCAAACATTGAGCAACTGGATAGCATTCGGAACTGGCAAGGATTTCAGATACATCCCGATCCATGAGGTTGCCTCTGCACTATGTCCTCAGATGGCCAAAGGATTGTTGTTATTTCATGCATTCACCGGCTGCGACGTAACGTCCTACTTCGCCAACCATGGGAAGAAATCCGCATGGAAGACATGGCTTGCATGGCCAGAGATCACAGACAGTGTTGTTGCCCTGTCATTGCCATGCACAGTAAACATACCAGAGGAAGTCATTCTGAAACTGGAACGATTCGTTGTCCTTATGTACTGCCGGACCAGTGATGAGAAACATGTCAATATGGCACGGATGACACTATTCTCAAAACTGTCACTTAACATTGAGAACATCCCTCCAACACGAGCTGCCTTAGAGCAACATATTAAGAGATCATCCTACCAAGCAGGGAATGTGTGGGGACAATCACTAGAATTACAACCTGTAATTCCAGACGTTACTGATTGGGGATGGGAGACATCCCAAACTGCCGGTTAAATTCCGAATTGGACCACCTTGCCTATCGCTGAGGCAGCTTGCCTTGAACTGATATCATGCAAATGCGCTAAATCTTGCAAGGGGAATTGCAAGTGCTTCAAGGCAGACCTGGAATGCACCCCACTTTGCAAATGTGGCGGGACCTGCTATAAGTAGGAGACGGGAACAATGATATGTGGACAGGTATCTTGGTATGCTCATTGACACTGAAAAGGACCTGCAATGCAGCCATCTGATCGAAATTTAGATGCTACTAATTACCCATATATCGATATAACAACTTTCTCAGTGACATGGTACGCAACATCAGTCTATCATGGAAAAATGGTTGTCTATAATGTGGCGGCCATCTTGAATTCCAATATGGCGGCCCTATGATGACAATTTTCACATATTAAACATGTTCCTAGGTATCAAGAACATGGGTATAGAGTCTTGATTTTTCTTTCTAAGTGCCATAGCAAGTGAGGTACGAACATATGGCGGCCATCCTGAAATCCAATATGGCGGCCCTCTGACATAAATTCTGACACTGCAAAAATGTTCCCAGATATCGAGAACATAGGTATAGACACTTGAATTTTTGTCCTAGGTGCAATAGAACAGGAGATATGGGCAAAAATATGGTAATTTTGGCGGCAATATTTGAATTCAATATAGGGGCCATCAGGGGCCGCAAATTATTAGGATCCATTTTTTTAATGATCTTCAGGTACCATATAATCCTTGTGCAAAGTTTCATGCTTTCTTCAAGAAGTGAACGATTCTGGTGCTTAGCCGCTCTACTATGGAGTTTTATAACTTACGTGGAATTGCATTATGCATATTGGAACACACGACACATTATGCAATATGTTTTCATGGAAAAAAATTAATGTCGGCAAAATGACACCGACCGACATGGGAAAGGTAAATGTTTTCGAAAGAGAGTTCAAATGATACGGCCAGATTGTGATGAAAGAACAATTGCGATTGTGGTGCTGACATAAAACATGGCATGGCCGCTGTTCACATACAAAAATGACGCATGGCAATGAAAATCACTGGCCGCTGGTCATAGTTCGGGGGTGGCCGTTCTTCCAAGGTCCTATAAAGAACAAAATTAGACAGGTGATTTTTAACTGGCCGTTGTGGAAAGGTGGCTGCTATTCTCAGGTGGCCGTTATAGTGGCCAACTGTAATTGTTTGATTGTGGTTGCTTGAATGATTGATTCAGGTTATGCATGTGTTGAACAACAAGATAAATTTTGCAATATGCATCTTTTTTGTACATGTATTGTATTAACTAAAAACATATTAGGAAAATATGAGAGATGTGATTTTGTACCGAATTAGATGTGCGATTTTCTCCATAAAATATGTTTATAAACTTAATGAAGATTATCCATAAATGACGTCGAAAGTTGGCGAAGTGCAGAACAGAGCAAATGCGGAATATATAGAAAGTTGACGAAATGCGGAATTCTATTCTACATTTGTTTTAACCATTTCATCAACTTTCGACGTCATTTACAAAAAAATCACAGATTCTGTAAATTTGTTTCACTATTATAGTGTATGGTCGCACCTTTGGCTCCTTGGCAGTGTCAAACAAACTGTCCTGTAGACTGGACACGGAGCTCTTGTCTGAGTGGGCTTCGCTGTCCAGCCCATTGGTTGTAGATGGGCTCTTCTGAAATGATTGATTGGTTGATTAACAACACCATAACAGTCCAAATAATTTGCAGACTAGTTATTCCGAAACACACAGCAATCACTTAATTGATTGATTTTCTTACTAATATGGTTAATTGATTGGTTGTTTGGTTGGTTGGATTGTTGGTTGGATTGTTGGCTGGTTGGTTGGCTGGTTGGTTGGCTGGTTTGTTGGTTGGTACATTGGTTGGTTGGTAAGTTTGATTGATTGAGTGATTGATTAATTGATCGATTGATACATATTTAAAAAACAATAACACGAATTTTGCTTATTTCTTTAAATGATACAAATTGACAAGATGAAATGGAGGCTGAACAAATGCATGCAAACATATGTGAGTTCCAATATGACTTCATCAAAGAATACTTATTTGTTATAATTATTTATATCATTTGTATTTGTTATCTCATTATTTTATTACATAAACTTGGTAATTTACTTAAACATTTTTATTGTGACTTTTAGAATAGGGTTGGAAAACATCAGCATAAATTTTCATAAACGACAACTTGCATAACCTTTGATTGAATAAACAATTTTGGATGGGGTTTTATACATGCGGTTTGTATAGTCAGAATTAACTATGCAGTTTAATTTGTGTATTGAGTATTTACTTGCTCTCTAACCATGTTAACACATATCAGTTTGCTACTATAAATAGAATATTTACACTGTCCTTGAAGTCATAATGGAAACGCACATTCAACGTATTGCGTTCATATCCCAGTAATCAATTTCATGCTGAAGATACGCCATTATGTTTGTGGAAAATCCTAAATAGTTTCCTTCTTTGCGCTCAGAAGTATATGACGCGACCACCATTTGAAATTGAGACGGTTCAAATGAGTGGTCACATCATATACTTTCATTGAGAAATAACAAATTCATACTAGGTGTATTCCGCATGTAATAGGTCAAATAGTACTAGATGGCCGCGGCCCGCATGTCGCGCCCGCCGTGGAATTTGATAATCCTAAACGAGGTTTGATAGTATACTGAAAAACTTTAAGCAGAAACAGTAACCAATGTGCCGACTATATCGCGCTGTCCGCAAGCAGGTGCGACAAAACAAAAGAGTTTATAACGCAAAGTTTACAAAAATGTTAACGCAAACTTCTAAGACATGTGACCTTGACCTTGGGCACGTGGACAGTATGGTTATTGCGCACAATGAATATTAGGAGGATGGTAAACATGCATATGAAGTTTCAAGTCAATGAGTGAAGCAGTTGACGAGATGTAACATACGTAAAAACTTTAACGCAAAGTTTACAAAAATATTAACGCAAATTTCTAAGACATTTGTCCTTGACTTTGGGCATGTGGGCAGCATGGGTATTGGCCACAATGAATATTTGGAGGATGGTAAACATGCATGTGAAGTTTCAAGTCAATCGATGAAGTGGTTGCAGAGATATAACATATGCAAAAACTTTAACGCAAGTCCGGACACACGTACGTACGGACGTACGTACGTACGTATGGACGTCCAAGTGCTAACCATATCACACTATCCGCAAGAGGGCGCGACAAAAACAGCAACTTCACTAGCCTATATTTACACTGTCCTTGAATTCATAATGGAAACACCCATTCATTCATATCCCAGTACATTACATTAGCCCCACGTGAGGTTGCGCGACGTTGTTGATTCGTTAAAGTTTGTTTGACGTCATTAGATTACATGACGTTCATCGTAATGACGTAAACCAATAAGATTCCTAATTTTTACGCCGTATATGGTTATTTACATCTTTTAAACTATCCGAAAATGCTCCTTTGGACTCCATGCTCTTTAAACAGACCAACTGTTGTTCATAATACAGTAAACGCAACAGCCCATGGTTTTATTCCTTAATTGTATCATAATTTGTTACTATATTTGTTCAATATTGATGGTGAGATAATGGAATTTGATGAGCTCAGAGATAGCGGGATGGCAGGCTGTTTTGTCAGTTTTCGCGGTCGACCTTTGTTTGGGCTTGACCTTGAACGTCCAGCACTCAGTTTCGGGGAATTTGACAACGCCGATGTCTTTGTAGACTTGCTACCAGGACTGGACGATATTTTGTTTTTTTTCCAATCAGAATTCTCTCATTTCAATATTGTCTGAAGCTACGGTGTAGCAGTCCAACCTTGGTAGACCGAACACCCGGAAAACCTCAATGTATTTTTAATGCATTTCACTGGTATTTATCTCTGTGGATGTTTACAATGCACACAAATATGTCATTTGCCAGACTTGTTGATACATCATTCACTCGCCTAAAGCGACTCGTCCCAGTACGTATGCTCGACACGACATTCTGTACGCTCGTCTCACCTCATTGTCGGCTCGCCAGTCGACTACCCTGCACTACTTTCGTCATTATAGTCGGTACACTCGACTCGTCAGTCAGTACGCTAGACTAATTTCGACGACTCACCTCTTTATAGTCGGTACGCTCGACTCGCCAGTCGGTACGCTCGACTCGCATTTGAGTGGTTAACTCAACTCAGATCTTACTAGTCGTCCACTTGATGCACATACTAGTTGTTAACTCAGCTCAGCTCTTTCTAGTCGTATGTTCGACTCAACTCTTTCTAGTCTTTCACTCAACTCGTCACCCTCTAGTCATTTCACGCGAGTTATTAGGTCTACACATTCACCCGCCACAGTCATGCAATATAATAGCTACTACATACGTCTCCCCTCTTGCTCAGTGAAATCTGGCCTGGCACACGTGAGTCTGATGAAGCACAACGCCAAATAGCAGGTAGCCCCCAATGAGGAGCCAACTATGTTAGATATGTGGTCATGTAATATACGGTATATGATAGTACCGGTACTATGTTAGGTTAATAAGATATTTCATGTTTTCTATATACAATTGCATGATGTGGGGATTGGTGGGTCAGAGGGAATGGAGTGGGGTTATTAAGTATTTCAGATAACTGATAAAGGAAAGACAATGCATGTTACAACATAATGATGATGCAATTTTAGGATAATCAATCGAGTAATCTGGTAATGGTGTATAAACTTATAATTTTTAATTATAGTTTATACACTATATTGGAGACTGTTATATACAATTCTCCCAGTTTTGACAGCTGTGGTTTTGTGGTGGCAGGCCTGATCTACATGTAGGTCAGTGTCCCAGCTAGCAAGAGTGCATGATCATTTTAGATATGCTAATTTTGACAATGAAATCATTGGTTAAATTATATGATTCAATGGTCGCGGGAGCAGGGAGTGACATCCGCTTTCATATTGCGTAGTCGGCGTGGATGTTTCTGAGGATTCTTGACATTATATATATGAGTTGTTAAACAAATAACAGAGCAAACTAAACATGATGTCGGGAATGGTTTACATCTTGTGATCACAGGTAGAAAAATGTCAACCAAGAGCATTATTTATATAATGTTGTTACATGACTGCTGTTGTTCGACACTGCTTACAGCCGTGTTCAAGCGTACAGCACATGCTGTTTGGCCATGGCTGTACAAATATTCATTACGGGGCCTATGTAATGCTTGTGTCTCATGATGTTACTAGAATGAACCATTACGTTACCAAGTTCACAACGGTCACACTGAAATTTTGAAACTGATGCAGCTCCTCACGCGTCACGCGACGTGTACTGCAGCCCTGTAATATGTATGTGTAAAACGGCTGTTTGAATGGAACGGGTTATTAAAGTACCGAAAGTACTGCATATATGCTCAAATTACACGATATATCCGACGGAAATGTAACATAAACGTTCACCCATGTCCAGCTGTGGATAAGTTTTTGCCGTGGCATTCAACAATAATGGTTCAAATTATTCGCTCACCCCCATGACGTCGGTAATAGGTTTCATCTTGCGATGACGGGGAGCGAAGTACCGGACGTCACCGACAATGCCACGACGGCCGTAAGTGTGGATGTTGATCCGTCGATTCCAGCCCTGTTCTAATGGCACACGTAGATATCGCTTAATCACACGCTCCTCCGAGTCTAGAAGAAAAAATAAAATGGCACAGTCAAGAATTACATCCCTTGTTGAATCATAGTAATGAGGGATCGTAGTTAGTTATGTCCCTTTGCAAATCTATTTATGGAGGTCCGGTCCTATGCTTACTGTTCGCTTCGCTTACTCCTTGTTTGCGCGTACGCCGACGTACATTCATGTATTATTTTCCGCTATTCAAAATGTACGATGGAATATCCTCTATAAACTACACAATTTGGACCGGATTACTATAATTCAACGGGAGATCACTCATTCATTGATAACAATTTTGTCATATTTTGCAAAAATGACATAGAAAATTGACACAAAATTCATGGCACTTTTCTTGAGAATCTAAAACAAAATAATAAATGGGCCAGTTCTAGAATTAACTCCCCTGATTCATCCCTCAAAGCTCCAGATAAGCTGCATATTTGCTTAAATACCCAATTAAAATTGCCCAAAACCCAATTGAAATCAGATGTAGCTAGTATCAAAAAGCAATAAAACATTTATGGTACCTTTATCATGCTGCAGAAAACAATAAACAGACCGCAAATATAGCACTTCTTTTCTTAGTTTCCATGACAACGCATCTTGGTATTTCATTAGAATTGTCTCCAAGGAGACAATTCTAATGAAATGCCAATACATGTTTTCATTTCGAAGCATAATGAAATGCCAATACATGTTTTCATTTCTAAGCAAACTATTCAATAATTGCTTTCTGTTAATTCAGAAAGGATGGAGAGACAGTACTCAAGTATTAATTCCGTATGTGGAGCCCTGATCCCTTGTAACATCGCTTGACCCGATATTGCGGCATGTAAAGAATGATCAACATTTTACGTCTGTTCAAAAGCAAGTTGCAATTCCAAAACTTTGAAAATGCACTCTGTAACCTGGAATGAAGTTCAATTTAGACAATGCCATATTTATACTTATGGAAGCCCCCTCGCTAATAGTAACCCATTCGATATTTTTATTAAACTATGTGATTTTGTCAAAGAAATATCATCTCAAGCACAATATTTGTCTGGTTTTGTGCCATAATATTAACTAGACATTCTGTTTGTAAAACATGGATATGCCACCTGGACTCTAACTCGAGAAACTCTTACAAACTTTGTGAGTTTTCGATGTAAATGTACACGAATGGACGTACGGACGGATGTACGGAACCTCAAGAGCAATACAATATGCCCCCATTGCTATCACATAGGTGGCATAACAAATCATTTAAGAACATTGCATAGCCCCCAGGGGGGTTTATTAGAATAAATATGGTATGCCCAAAAATGACAAATTGTGAGTCACAGATAGTGTGAAATGACCAATCATCACCTCTAGTAGCATCAGGATCCATGTCACATTTACTCGCACTTCGCTTTCTTGCCGTTCCAGTCGCTGATGTCAACATTTCTTCGTCCTCATTATCTCCCTTTGTTTCCTCATCATCATTACCTCCCTTGGTGATGTCACCGTCTTCCTGTGATTCGTCGTCGCTCCGAGCCTCATCTGTCGAGCTGTCAGACGATCGGTCGCTGTATGAGTCGGAACAGCTTAATCCACTCGAACTATCTGTAAACGTATAATTCTAATGTCATGTATTAATTATAGTAACAATACCATGATACCGTAATATATAAAGACATCCCTAAAAGACGAATCTACCTGTAATGTTTCATTGCCTTGAAGGCTAAAGAAAAAAAACACACTTCCGTCTCTGATGCTTTAAAGGCAGAATATATTAGAATAATTTGCATTTGAAATGATTATAATGTGCTGCCAATCAACATTTGTATTTAAAGAAAAGACAACATATGAAAAAAAGCTGAAAACAATTTTAAGGACAATTTTACAGTTTCCTGTATTCTATTAAGGACAAAAAGACAAAATACGAAAATTACAAGCTGACAATTTCAGTTTCCCGCATAATAACATTATGCAGAACTGACCTGAAGAACCGGAGCCAGTCGTAGTACCGGGAACCGGTGCCCGCAGCGGAGGACAGTTAAACAACCTCTCGAGATCTCCCGCTAAATCCGATTGGCTCTTCCACCTCGAGCCAATCGTATTGCTCCGTCCTGCCTTCTCTTCTTTCGACTTCGGAGATGGTGATCGTTTCTTGGTAGGCGATATTAGGTCCGTTTTATGTGACATCGAGAAGACTTTCTTTGGAGATAATGATTTTTCTCCTTTTGATAGGTCTTTCGCAGGTGATAAGGACTGCCGACGGATCGCAGTGTCTTTCTTTGTAGATTTTTCTCGCTTCGCTGATGACGAGTCTTTTTTTGGTGGGACAGACTGAAATTGAATGAAGACGGATATAGGCAATTTGAGATGCAGCGAATTATCTGTATTTGTGGCTGTGACTGGAGAAATGGGGCTTCTGTGTTTTGCGACCAGTGGAGTCTGATCATGATCCACACATCTTGACATTCCATCAATGAACCACCCGACATGCTACTGACAAGAAATATCGATTGTTATCAGTTACAGAAAGGTGCTATTTGATCAGGAGCTACAATGGTCACACATTCCATAAGCCACATTTCACCATTCACAGCCACATTTATCAATACAAAGCTCCAGATAAGGTGTTTATTGTTGTATTTTACGCACTTATTTTAACAGAATATGCACTTATTATCAAAAGCGGGAGTACAAAATACTCAGACCAATGTGAAATTATTTTTAAATTGAGTAGCGTAAATGCTGTAATAAAGTGGAAATTTACTTTTTTTGCAGCTAAAATAATTGAATTTTTAAATGTGTTTGTTTTATCATTTGTTGCCTATTTAATAAGGAAGAACATCAAAAATACATCATTTGTAAAATAAAAATATGCATTTAATTTGCAATCTGGGGGTACAATGCTATTTAGATACAAAACATATCTGGAGCTCTGTCCATATATGTAGACCAGAAACAGCCATCAAAGAATGGTCATCTATCCCTCAACTGAGGGGATATACACAAGGCTTTTAGCACACAATAGCGAACAATTCAAAATGCACCCTGCTTATCTACACATCATAAGGAAACTAAATACCAATAATAAAGCCGGCATCTATGATCTTAAATGTTTTAAGGGCTACAAGCAACAATGGAAAATTAAAAATCTGAAATGTGGAAATAATCTATAAACCGGGCATAAAATAAAAAAAAGGAAAACATATGAGAATTCCACGGCATGTCTTTGTCGTTTCGAAATGTGCAATACAATAACTTCAAAGATAAATGACAAAGAAACACCATCAACAGTATTTATGAATGTCTGATTTAGAGAGGCTAAATGCATTACACAAACTCACCATTGACTTAGAATCCTGTGATTTTGATTTGGCATCCGATAATTTCTGCCGGTCGACACTAGTAGCACCTTTCCCCGATGGACTACTTCTGCTTTGTCGACCGGAATTTCGCTCTTTTCTTGCTGAAGCCTCAGTTAGTTTTATCCACCAACTGAGTGCGTGTTTCTTCAACATCTGCAGATCCATGTGTTGTTGTTTGTGTTCTTGTTCAAGTTTATTCTTCAACTCTTCGTGTTTCTGTCGTTGTTCTAGCGTAGGGATGGCATGCTTAAACAATGGTCATAAACAGTTGGGCACATGTTTTAGGAAAAAATATTTTGTGAGAATTGATCGGCATACAGATTTTCAATTTTAATTATATTTTCAATATATAGAGAATACTAGGCTAGTGTAGTAGTAAATAAAAGGCTGGTATTACACGGGAGATCCAGTGGTAAGGCGAACCAAATGGACGGCCCACGACCCTCGCCGGCAAAGGGTTCGCCCCGAGCGCAAGTCGGACGATGCACAAGTGGCGCTGAAATTCTAGTGCGAAAAAAGTCTTGCCCGAATGTTTTATGCTTCGTAAGGTGGCGCCGACGGAACTATGGCGCTCGGGCAGTATGGCGGCGGGACTTGCGACAGAGTCGCTTGCTGCAGACACGCGAATAAGCATATCACGTCCCGAGGCGGGCGAGGAGAGTCCTTCTCTCATCGGCCCGCCCCTCCATGACGAGTTTGTTTACTTCGTCATCCCCCAAAACCTGGGGGTGGGCCTTGGACCGGATCGCGCTCTTTAACTTCTGGTACCTGGCCATCTCTTCGACGACCAGTTTGAACTCACTATCTGATATATCGTTGTCGGTTATTGCTATTGACACGATAACGTCGATACTGTTTTTCTTCGACCTCGCAATAACTGCTATTCGGTCGTGCTTTCGACGATTGGCCTCGAGCTTGCGGGCCACGAGTCTGCTCGTCATGCAAAGCAGGCGTGCCCCTGCCGCGACCGCACTCAAGGCCACCGTGATCGGCGTGACAACGACTGTTGACAATAAAGACACACTCCCCATCCCTCTCACAACGGAAGCTGAGGCTGGCGTGGTGTTCACCCCCTCGACGACATTGACTGCCCGCTTATATTTTTCTGCATGACATATCCGTGTCTCTCCCTCATGTTGGATAATTTGTTGTATCTCGATAATCCTGGTCATCCTAAAAGATGCCAGGTCAGCCGTCCCGGATGGCAGTTCAGGATATAGCTTTTCGGCATTCATCATAACTCAAGTTCGATTAACAGTGTCACCACAGTGGAGGAACTCGATTGGTCGACGATTTTTGTAACGAATTTGGGATCTTTAATTGGAGTGTCATTGAATATCGTAAACCCTGACCTCTGCCCCGTGTGCTTGGTGACGCTAGACTTCTGCTCTATCCCGTTCAGGACGAGATTCACTCGGACTTCTGTAGTAGCATGTCCATTAAAGTTGAACGAGCAGACCGAAATTCGCAGAAACGTCCCGGACGCTGCCATGGTGTATCCAGTATATCTGTTGCTCGTGTTGGCGCCAAATGAATATTCGTGGTCCCCCGCGAGCAGTGCACCCCGCTCTAGGCCCAAACTGCTATGACGGGCTTTCGAGCTTGCAATCGCTTCACGTGTGCAATCGCCGTAACCATATCTATGCGGGCCTGCGCTACGCTCTTCTCTATCCTTCTCATTGCCGCCCCTCCTTCGTTGCTGGCTGCGCCCGCGACGGGAACGTCCTGTTCCGCGCTTGCGCTGGAACTGCAATGGGCCGTATATGCTCATTATTGATAATCCTTATCGGTTATTTCGAGAATTGCTGAAATCGGGTAATCGTTCTTTATCTCTCGCGCTTTATCATATCGAGAATATAAATCTTCAATTCGTGAATGTGCCCGATTCCAAACGTTTCATCTCCGGGGTTGGGAAGTTTAAGGTCAGGGTCTAGCCATAGAAACAGTCGTTGGCGTGCACAACCTTAAGGAGAGTACTGGGGGGCTCCGTCTAATGTGTTGTATAAATGCTGTAATAAAGTGGAAATTTACTTTTTTTGCAGCTAAAATAATTGAATTTTTAAATGTGTTTGTTTTATCATTTGTTGCCTATTTTAATAAGGAAGAACATCAAAATATACATCATTTGTAAAATAAAAATATGCATTTAATTTGCAATCTGGGGGTACAATGCTATTTAGATACAAAACATATCTGGAGCTCTGTCCATATATGTAGACCAGAAACAGCCATCAAAGAATGGCATCTATCCCTCAACTGAGGGGATATACACAAGGCTTTTAGCACACAATAGCGAACAATTCAAAATGCACCCTGCTTATCTACACATCATAAGGAAACTAAATACAAATAATAAAGCCGGCATCTATGATCTTAAATGTTTTAAGGGCTACAAGCAACAATGGAAAATTAAAAATCCGAAATGTGGAAATAATCTATAAACCGGGCATAAAATAAAAAAAAGGAAAACTTATGAGAATTCCACGGCATGTATTAGTCGTTTCGAAATGTGCAATACAATAACTTCAAAGTTAAATGACAAAGAAACACCATCAACAGTATTTATGAATGTCTGATTTAGAGAGGCTAAATGCATTACACAAACTCACCATTGACTTAGAATCCTGTGATTTTGATTTGGCATCCGATAATTTCTGCCGGTCGACACTAGTAGCACCTTTCCCCGATGGACTACTTCTGCTTTGTCGACCGGAATTTCGCTCTTTTCTTGCTGAAGCCTCAGTTAGTTTTATCCACCCACTGAGTGCGTGTTTCTTCAACATCTGCAGATCCATGTGTTGTTGTTTGGGTTCTTGTTCAAGTTTATTCTTCAACTCTTCGTGTTTCTGTCGTTGTTCTAGCGTAGGGATGGCATGCTTAAACAATGGTCATAAACAGTTGGGCACATGTTTTAGGAAAAAATATTTTGTGAGAATTGATCGGCATACAGATTTTCAATTTTAATTATATTTTCAATATATAGAGAATACTAGGCTAGTGTAGTAGTAAATAAAAGGCTGGTATTACACGGGAGATCCAGTGGTAAGGCGAACCAAATGGACGGCCACGCCCCTCGCCGGCAAAGGGTTCGCCCCGAGCGCAAGTCGGACGATGCACAAGTGGCGCTGAAATTCTTGTGCGAAAAAAGTCTTGCCCGAATGTTTTATGCTTCGTAAGGTGGCGCCGACGGAACTATGGCGCTCGGGCAGTATGGCGGCGGGACTTGCGACAGAGTCGCTTGCTGCAGACACGCGAATAAGCATATCACGTCCCGAGGCGGGCGAGGAGAGTCCTTCTCTCGTCGGCCCGCCCCTCCATGACGAGTTTGTTTACTTCGTCATCCCCCAAAACCTGGGGGTGGGCCTTGGACCGGATCGCGCTCTTTAACTTCTGGTACCTGGCCATCTCTTCGACGACCAGTTTGAACTCACTATCTGATATATCGTTGTCGGTTATTGCTATTGACACGATAACGTCGATACTGTTTTTCTTCGACCTCGCAATAACTGCTATTCGGTCGTGCTTTCGACGATTGGCCTCGAGCTTGCGGGCCACGCAAAGCAGGCGTGCCCCTGCCGCGACCGCACTCAAGGCCACCGCGATCGGCGCGACAACGACTGTTGACAATAAAGACACACTTCCCATCCCTCTCACAACGGAAGCTGAGGCTGGCGTGGTGATCACCCCCTCGACGACATTGACTGCCCGCTTATATTTTTCTGCATGACATATCCGTGTCTCTCCCTCATGCTGGATAATTTGTTGTATCTCGATAATCCTGGTCATCCTAAAAGATGCCGGGTCAGCCGTCCCGGATGGCAGTTCAGGATATAGCTTTTCGGCATTCATCATAACTCAAGTCCGATTAACAGTGTCACCACAGTGGAGGAACTCGATTGGTCGACGATTTTTGTAACGAATTTGGGATCTTTAATTGGAGTGTCATTGAATATCGTAAACCCTGACCTCTGCCCCGCGTGCTTGGTGACGCCAGACTTCTGCTCTATCCCGTTCAGGACGAGAATTGCTGAAATCGGGTAATCGTTCTTTATCTCTCGCGCTTTATCATATCGAGAATAGAAATCTTCAATTCGTGAATGTGCCCCGATTCCAAACGTTTCATCTCCGGGGTTGGGAAGTTTAAGGTCAGGGTCTAGCCATAGAAACAGTCGTTGGCGTGCACAACCATAAGGAGAGTACTGGGGGGCTCCGTCTAATGTGTTGTATAAATGCTGTAATAAAGTGGAAATTTACTTTTTTTGCAGCTAAAATAATTGAATTTTTAAATGTGTTTGTTTTATCATTTGTTGCCTATTTAATAAGGAAGAACATCAAAAATACATCATTTGTAAAATAAAAATATGCATTTAATTTGCAATCTGGGGGTACAATGCTATTTAGATACAAAACATATCTGGAGCTCTGTCCATATATGTAGACCAGAAACAGCCATCAAAGAATGGCATCTATCCCTCAACTGAGGGGATATACACAAGGCTTTTAGCACACAATAGCGAACAATTCAAAATGCACCCTGCTTATCTACACATCATAACGGAAACTAAATACAAATAATAAAGCCGGCATCTATGATCTTAAATGTTTTAAGGGCTACAAGCAACAATGGAAAATTAAAAATCCGAAATGTGGAAATAATCTATAAACCGGGCATAAAATAAAAAAAAGGAAAACATATGAGAATTCCACGGCATGTCTTTGTCGTTTCGAAATGTGCAATACAATAACTTCAAAGATAAATGACAAAGAAACACCATCAACAGTATTTATGAATGTCTGATTTAGAGAGGCTAAATGCATTACACAAACTCACCATTGACTTAGAATCCTGTGATTTTGATTTGGCATCCGATAATTTCTGCCGGTCGACACTAGTAGCACCTTTCCCCGATGGACTACTTCTGCTTTGTCGACCGGAATTTCGCTCTTTTCTTGCTGAAGCCTCAGTTAGTTTTATCCACCCACTGAGTGCGTGTTTCTTCAACATCTGCAGATCCATGTGTTGTTGTTTGGGTTCTTGTTCAAGTTTATTCTTCAACTCTTCGTGTTTCTGTCGTTGTTCTAGCGTAGGGATGGCATGCTTAAACAATGGTCATAAACAGTTGGGCACATGTTTTAGGAAAAAATATTTTGTGAGAATTGATCGGCATACAGATTTTCAATTTTAATTATATTTTCAATATATAGAATACTAGGCTAGTGTAGTAGTAAATAAAAGGCTGGTATTACACGGGAGATCCAGTGGTAAGGCGAACCAAATGGACGGCCCACGCCCCTCGCCGGCAAAGGGTTCGCCCCGAGCGCAAGTCGGACGATGCACAAGTGGCGCTGAAATTCTAGTGCGAAAAAAGTCTTGCCCGAATGTTTTATGCTTCGTAAGGTGGCGCCGACGGAACTATGGCGCTCGGGCAGTATGGCGGCGGGACTTGCGACAGAGTCGCTTGCTGCAGACACGCGAATAAGCATATCACGTCCCGAGGCGGGCGAGGAGAGTCCTTCTCTCGTCGGCCCGCCCCTCCATGACGAGTTTGTTTACTTCGTCATCCCCCAAAACCTGGGGGTGGGCCTTGGACCGGATCGCGCTCTTTAACTTCTGGTACCTGGCCATCTCTTCGACGACCAGTTTGAACTCACTATCTGATATATCGTTGTCGGTTATTGCTATTGACACGATAACGTCGATACTGTTTTTCTTCGACCTCGCAATAACTGCTATTCGGTCGTGCTTTCGACGATTGGCCTCGAGCTTGCGGGCCACGAGTCTGCTCGTCATGCAAAGCAGGCGTGCCCCTGCCGCGACCGCATTCAAGGCCACCGCGATCGGCGCGACAACGACTGTTGACAATAAAGACACACTCCCCATCCCTCTCACAACGGAAGCTGAGGCTGGCGTGGTGTTCACCCCCTCGACGACATTGACTGCCCGCTTATATTTTTCCTGCATGACATATCCGTGTCTCTCCCTCATGCTGGATAATTTGTTGTATCTCGATAATCCTGGTCATCCTAAAAGATGCCGGGTCAGCCGTCCCGGATGGCAGTTCAGGATATAGCTTTTCGGCATTCATCATAACTCAAGTTCGATTAACAGTGTCACCACAGTGGAGGAACTCGATTGGTCGACGATTTTTGTAACGAATTTGGGATCTTTAATTGGAGTGTCATTGAATATCGTAAACCCTGACCTCTGCCCCGCGTGCTTGGTGACGCCAGACTTCTGCTCTATCCCGTTCAGGACGAGATTCACTCGGACTTCTGTAGTAGCATGTCCATTAAAGTTGAACGAGCAGACCGACATTCGCAGAAACGTCCCGGACGCTGCCATGGTGTATCCAGTATATCTGTTGCTCGCGTTGGCGCCAAATGAATATTCGTGGTCCCCCGCGAGCAGTGCACCCCGCTCCTAGGCCCAAACTGCTATGACGGGCTTTCGAGCTTGCAATCGCTTCACGTGTGCAATCGCCGTAACCATATCTATGCGGGCCTGCGCTACGCTCTTCTCTATCCTTCTCATTGCCGCCCCTTCGTTGCTGGCTGCGCCCGCGACGGGAACGTCCTGTTCCGCGCTTGCGCTGGAACTGCATGGGCCGTATATGCTCATTATTGATAATCCTTATCGGTTATTTCGAGAATTGCTGAAATCGGGTAATCGTTCTTTATCTCTCGCGCTTTATCATATCGAGAATATAAATCTTCAATTCGTGAATGTGCCCCGATTCCAAACGTTTCATCTCCGGGGTTGGGAAGTTTAAGGTCAGGGTCTAGCCATAGAAACAGTCGTTGGCGTGCACAACCTTAAGGAGAGTACTGGGGGGCTCCGTCTAATGTGTTGTATAATGTCAGCAGTTGATCCCGGTAGGTGCACCCTGAGCGTTTTCGTGAATGGGAAGCCCACCGGGCCGTCGCCGACGTGCTCACTTGGCTCAAACCATCACATGCCATACTATCGGATCGCTTTGGCGGACCACCTCGAATACGAACTATCGTTCAACGACTATGGCCGAGTTCTCATAGTCATTGACATGGCATCGTCGTATTCGATCGAAAATGTTTCATTTGAGTACGACAATTGTCACGATGCCTGAACTCGCGCGATTGATTAGAACCCAGTATGCCGGGCGTGTTGCCATACTTTAAGACAGAGTTCTTCGCTATCGCAAGATGACGAAAGACAAAAGCGACACATTGTGGAATATGGCTCAAACCATCCCCTATTGTCGGAGTATGTTGTTGTTAAACTGAGCTCCGACATGCTCTCCGAGCTTGCTTTTTCGGGCTGGCATGCGGAGCAAAGCGTACGGATCTCCACTCAGAAATACAACGCCGTCCTCAATGATCTGCGCGAGCAAACGAAATGGGTCGTCCTCTTTCACTGCGTGGACCGAGACTCCTTCGATGACTGCCTTCGAGAGAATGACGTCATCCAAACGCGTGAGGAGGGGCTGGAGGTTCGACAGATGCTTTCCGAAACTAAGCACATGGAGCTTCTGTTAAAGACTGATCAACCAACTGCTTACAAAGTGTTAATCGCAGCTTAGCTTGTGATACACACTGCTTAGCTTGTGATAAACAATGCTTAGCTCTTTAGCCGTGGCGGCTAAACATGTGGGAATCTATTTGTTGCTCTGCTGCAAGCTTTGCTGCGAGTATAACGGTGATCATAATTTTCGGGTGTTGCACTTGGCAATTTGCTAGACTTACGAGGCGAGTCAGAATAGCACTTTAAGATCAAGCGTACAATGAACTGCGACAAACTTCTCGATCAGCTGCTGGAAGAGACAGTCGGCACGACAGAAACAGCTGGAAATGTCTGAACGACTGTCGAAAAAGCTGGAACGACTGTCGGCACGTCAGAAACAGCTGGAACGACTGTCGGCACGACAGAAACAGCGACTTCACAGCGGCGCCAAAGGCTCGATGCACTGGTTGCAGAGGGACAGGCCGAGCAGTATCTGTGGCGACATCTCATAGCCGACAAGGTTGATAATATACCAGACGCAGAGATGGAGAAATGGTATGCCCGATACGAATCGTGGCTAGGCGCGGTGATGACATAACTCATAGGGGCGGCAGCCAAGTATGGTTCTGCAAATCCAGAATCAATCGGGATGGTTGACGACCTCGAGACTGACACCTTTGTTGGACATGCACTAAGATCAGCTTGCTGCGTAATTTACCACAAGTTTGGCATGTTCTTAGCTGTCAACTGATTTGACCACAGCTAATCACTGTTATTTTGGACATGTATGCCCACGGACTATAGAGCCAAGCTCAGAAAATGTTGACACACGACACACCTGCGAGAGTGACGGAGCTGGAACCGCCAGAACAGCGGCGGGAACCGCAACGACATAAAGACCAAAAAAGACAGGCAGCGGGGCGGGCAGGGGCCGCAGCCCGGAAAGCTAAACAAGATAAAATACTCGCCGAGCTTCGAGAGGCCAAACAGTTGTTAGTTCTTCTTTCGGAAGAACACACAAAGGCAGTTCCTTCGGACGAACACCCGAAGGCAGTTCCGAAGGCAGTTCCTTCGGAACAGGCGCCGACCTGGATCATCCCGTGGGTTGTTGGTGGGCTGGTAGTTGCAGGCGCTCTGTGGGTGTTCCGAAGAAACTGCCTTTCGCGACAACCAGCTGCCGCAGCTGCCACAACTGTGGTTCCGAAGCCGATTGCGACCTATTTAAGCACTGCTTGCGACCCCTTTCATGTTTTATACGACAATGGCTGAATACAATGGTAAAATGATTGTGAATGCGGAATATCATGCCGTGTTGATATCGAGCCTCAGTATCGGGTTTATTCGACTATCAAAGATGGCCTTCGTGGCCAAGTTGTACATGACGGCGAGAGATGTAGGTCTTGTGCGCAGTTGTAGCGGCCGATGGTGGCGGAGCCGCCCCAGCGGCGCGTGCGTGCCTGTATAGTATCAGATTGTATAGAATGTTCATTCTGCTTGAATATCTTGCAGACAATGGACAGCAGACTTGCGCGCAAGCTTAGCTTTCGCCTAACGAACCTATACTACAGCACCCGCGGCTGCTGAAAGGGACTCGCATCCATCAAGAACCTCAACGCAGCGGTCAAGGAGTCTGAAAATGCTGCAAGGACTCGCCCAAGAAGCAGAAAATCTGGCAGATCTATTTGCCCGCGGTGAGCAGTATTCCACGTCCGAAATTCGACGTACCGGTGCCGAACGAAGTCCACCAAGCCGACCTCCTGTTTATCCCTCACGATCGCGTCGGTCGCAAAACGTACAAGTACGCCCTGACAGTCGTTGACGTAGCGAGTCGTTATAAGGAGGCTGAGCCGCTGACCACGAAGGAGGCCAAGGAGGTGGCTGAAGCTCTTTCCCGCATCTATAAGCGGAGCCCCCTTAGATGGCCAAAGCTTTTCCAGGTCGACCCGGGCACAAATTCATGGGCGCAGTCTCTCAGCCGCTGGCCAAGCACGGGGTCTCGGTAAGGCGCGGTCGTGTGGATGTCCATCGGTATCAGGGGATCGTAGAGCGCTTTAACCGGACCCTGGCTGAGCGGCTGTTTGGACACCAATATTCCCAAGAGATGATGCTTGCAAAGCGACGCAGCGGCGATCAACTGAGTGGGTGACCAGGCTGCCCGCCGTGATCTCTACACTGAATGTTGAGGTGACCAGATTGATCGGCAAGAAACCCTCCGACGCCATCAATGCCAAAATGTAAAATGTTGCCCTGCAAACCCTCCCTGTGATCGCCGGGCGGCCCGTTGGTCTGGAGGAACAGAAAATCCCCTCGGCTGTTGGTGTTAGGTGTCTGTACCAGTCTGGAGAGCTGGAGGGTGGCCGCCGATGCGCTACGGACCAGTGTGGTCCCTCCAGATGTACCGCCTTGGGCGCTCGGTTACCAAACCTGATTTCTTTTATATTCTGGACCCTCTCGTGGATTCGTCCGGGAAGAGCTTCTTGTGCCGGCATGCGGAAGAGCTTTCCGACACAGTGCTGCCACCAGATGGTGTGCTCACTCGCTGAACGCCACTAGAAGCTCTTCGATATAGTCCATCTGTGACTTTGCTTCCTTGTGGCCATATGCCAGGCTTTGCACCCGATTTTCATCGATCCAACGCTTGCTGTCAAAGGGGGACAAGGAAACCTTGTTCAGTCGCTGGGCGTAGACACGGTGGCGGTCGGAACGCAACACATCCATCCCGTGGCTGAATGTCTTCTTGCCGAAGAGGGCCTCCTTGTATTGCTCGTGGTGGACTCGCTTCTTCAAGACCGACTTCTTCACTCCCTTGGCCTTCTTGATATTTTTTCCGCTGGCCTCCAGGATCGAGTACATCTTGGAGCGCAAACCGACGTCCTCGTACACGTCCGCGGTCCGGATCTCGAGTAGGAGGGAGTCCCCGTGTCCGTGTAGAGGAGCTGACACCTGTCCCCGTACTGGTCCTTCAAGTCGTTGTAGTTGACGTCGTACAGTATGTGCTTGAAGAGGTCGAGGACACTCATACACACATACACAGGCCGATTGAGCACCAGGCAGCTCTTGTGCATTTGGATCGCCGCGACGTCATAATCGAAGGCGTTGGCGCGTGCGAAGGCTGGGCTGGCGATAAGGCTCCGCAGCTTGTCTTCCTCGTTCGCACGCACGAGCTTGACACTAACTCGCTTGCGGAGGTTCTCCATGGTCTTTCCAAATACAGAGTTGTTCATCAGCCTGTACAGGTCCTTCTCGAAGTTGCTGGTCGCTTCTTTCCGGAGCTCGGTTTTCATCCTGGTGTAGGGCTCCATCCCAGGGCTCTGATCGAAGCGAAGCGCTCGGTGAGTCATTTTCAGGCGCATGCCCAGAGATAAGTACAGGTTCCTGTAGTGGAGCACATAGCGTTCCTTGTCGCGGAGGTTTTGGGACCAGTTTTTCAACCTCTGTCGGCGCCATCCCTAGAAGGTTGCGTTGATACGCAGACATCCACTCTTCTCGGACAAATATGCGCTCCGGCGCCAGTGGGTATGCATTCTGCGCTTCGTGCAGCTCCGGGGCGTACTTCAGGTCTACCTCGAGGACATAGCCTCCGGGCTGTCTGCCTGATGACCCGCTATTACTTGTGTGAGCCCATCAAGAACATGTTCGTCTTCTACCCACTTGAAGTCGCTCGTAGGTAAGGGCTGACTCATTGCCTACCAGTAGAGGTTGTTGACGTCTTGGAAGACCAGTTTTTCTTGGCTGGGCTCGAACCTGGTTGTTATCCAAAAGGCTTCTGACGGGTTGGCTTAGATAAGCTTGTTCAGGGATGTCGGCAGAAACTGGGATCTGTCGATGAACCGGAGTTGTCCGAGGGAGAAGGAGATGTAATTCTCCGTGTTGTTTGGGATGCATGTAACCCTATACTCCACCTTGGAGATGGCTTGCATCATGAGGTGGGAGTCATAGCCCCTCAGGTTGAGGAAGACCACCGGTATGGTCGTGGTCTGGGGATTCAGCCGCAGCTTTAGATTGCATGCGTTGTGGGCGGCGCCTCGGTATTTCCCGGTTATATGGCAGTGGTCGCGGTGGCAGAGTCCTCTTCCAGTGGCTTGCCACAAACAAAGCATGTAGTAGCTCTTTTATAGACTTGCCGATCCTCCCTAGACATCCGCATGGGTGTGGGGTTGACCAACACACCCTTGATCCTGCGCTCGTCTTCCTGGATTGCTCTGAGGAAGTGCTCCGCCGCGTTGGGTCCTCGATCCGGGGGCTCTGCCCGACCATGACAGCGGATGAGCACGTAGCAGTAGCTGCACATCTCGTATTGCTGCGTCTTCTGTGTGTTGCTCTTCGTGTGGTCTAGCTCCGGCCCCTTGACCTTGATGGTGAGGGCTTCGAAGTCCGCATAGATGACGTTGGGGGCTGGAAGCTGTTTGTGGTGGTTTTGGAAGACCAGCTTGTTCTCCCCCTCTTCAGACATCTCCACCCTCACCGCCGTCTTCCCGATCCCCCGGCACTCGAGCTTGTGGTCCTGCAGGAGGTCTTCCCTCGAGTAACCGTGGAGGCACCTCTCACAGAAGTGCTTGCGCCAGTTGTTGTGATTTTCTTGGAAGAAAGGTATTTGATCCACATGTAGTGCAACTTGCCGGTCTTCTAAATCAGCAATAGGTTGATTATTTGCATATCATCTGGTTGCTTGCTGAGCTGGTGGACGATGACACCTTTATCCCAGCCGAAGACATTGATGGCCAGGTTGTTCTGTTTTTCGACCTTCTAGATGTATGAGATGGGTGTGGGGGCGTCGATCCCTGTGATGTCCAGGCCATCCATTGTGGGATACTGCGTGGGCCTGGTTTCCATGAGCAACTGGAAACAGCTGATCGGAATGCGTGCCCATCTGAGACAGTTGTCGTCTTTGTTTTTGATATTAATTACGGCCTTCTCGTGTCTCACTGCCGCTGGTAGTGGAATGTAGGAATCCCCTTTCAATGGCTGATACCTGACGATATCCAGCCATAGAGTGGGTTTATTTATTTTAAATTAAAGAGAGGATCTTGACAAATGTGCATGTTGTAATCATAATGGTTACTCCTGGCAAATAAATATAATATGTTGTTCTTGTGTACATGCTAAGAGTATTTGGTGCCGCTGAGGTGTCAACATATTGTCATCGACCTAATGATGTAGTCACGTTTTAACTGGTGTTGAGTTTCTTCACGAGCCATAACCCTCAGACTGTTACCCTTTGATGTCCTTGGAAAGTGTGAAATAGGACATGACTAATTGCCTGTTTAATTAATGGAGTTTATTGGGAAGTGGAAAATAGGACAGGAATACTTGCCAGTTTAATTAATGGAGTTTAACGGTCTGTTAACAGCTATGGGAATTTTAGGCCAGGTTAACGGGTTCGAATCCCATATTTCACTTTCATCGATGTGGAGAAAGTCACTGAACTATATATATTCAGCTGTGAAATAAGGAAAACCCTATCTGGTGCCAGGTTCTCGACACACCAGTCACATAGCCCCAGCTCCTAAAAGTAATGGGATTAGTATTAATCCTACTACTTTTATGATGGGTATAACCTGATTCAACTCTCAAGTAACAAGAAAGCCAATCATGCACCTGAGGGTCAAACCAGGGATATTGGGATTCCAGTAAGGATGATTTGATTTGATTGAATGGTGTTTAATGGCCTGTCAACAGCTAAGGTCATTTTAGGCCAGGTTAAAGACTTGATGTGATGGGTTAAATCCCAAAATCAGAAACTAAATATTTAAAGAGAAATTTAAAACACAGCCCTGAAATTAGAATAACCTGACCTGGTGTCAGGTCCTCGCCACACCAGTCACTTGAACCCACTCCCCAAAAGAAGTAGGATTAGTACTAACCTTATTACTTTTATAATGGTATAACCGGATTCAATTCTCGCTTATCAAAAATGTACGTGTGGGTCAAACCAGGGATATCGGGATTCCGGTAAGGATGAAACCCATTGTTAAATGTACCCTTTGCATACTCCCAACCAACCGCCCAACAGTAAGGATGAAACCGTCGTTAAATTTACCCTTCCCATGCTCCCGACCAGCCGCCCACCAGATGAGATTTGACCGAGCTACCATTCCTACATGACCTTGGCTGTTGCTGGGACATAAAACCCATTCTCTGTCACCTCCCATGTGGCTTACAGTATGCTAGCATTAGTGACCGAGCATGCCCCCCCCCCACCCACCTGGCTGTTGTCGCACTTGTCGCTATTCTGACAGCTAAGCATATGCTTATTACTGCTGTGCATAATGATTAGGATCTACACTTGCCACAAATGTCACAAGGCCGTTTGATCAGGGCAGTTCTCATAGTTGTGTACTCGAAACAAGAATTCTGACGCAAAACTTGAGAATGGAAACTGGAATATTGCAATTATAAGCATGCTAAGCTTGAAGATGATCCCAAAAATCAGAACTGAATATGTACAAATATATATCCTCAGCTCACCAGAATCATTTAGCTCCACTTCCTAAAAATAAAATGATTAGTACTAATCTTCTTACTTTTATGATGGGTAGCACCGGACTCCACATTCAAATAGCAAGAAATGCCAAAATAAAATGTACTCTATTTTTCATGAAAGTTATTGGTTTATTACATTGAAAAGAAAATCTACTGTAAAAACGACATCAAAAATTATCTAGCGTCGTTCTGAAATCACGTGACCCCATACCCTGAAAGGGCAAATGGTTCTGTCATGACTTTTGTAAGCTTCTACAGTACAAAAGGGTAAAAGCTATCGTTACGAAGAAATAATGTAACATTCACATTTTATCAACATAGATCACAGTTCGCCATTCCGTGAATGATACACATGTCATGCTTCTACCAAGCTATACTGACCATCAGGCTACCAGAGTGTGCTATTGGATCAGGAGCTACACTGATCACAAATCCAAGAAGCCCCATTACTCCAGTCACAGCCACATATGCCCCCAGCTGAGAAAATGCACCTGACAACATGTCCAACAATTGTAGATAGAGGTTCACTTGGCAGTATACAATTTAATTGTTTTGCTGATGACAGTTATTCAAACAACGTAGGTCATGATCAGATATATGCACTCGCTGATCAGGTACCATGCTGATTGCACAGATTCTAGGGTTCCTTTTCTCAGCCGGTAGCTCATAATACTCCAAATAACCCACACTTTTCAATATCTGTATCATCGACGGCATTTATTGATCAAATTGTGAAGCTGTGAACGATGAGTAGCCTGGTCAGATACAAGTAGTGTTATCTGATATCGTATTGGTTATCTGCATAATTAAAAAATAACTGCACATGTAGATTTCAGATAAGCGGGCCATAATCATTACGTGAGAATCAGTCGGATTTTCGTGTTTTTAAAGATAATTTCTGAACTTTCACAAAATATTTAGTCTCTAACGGGTGCATTAAAGGCACTGGTTCTCGGATATGCCTAGAATTTGATGAAACAGATTAGGACAATATAGGTTAATTTAGATCTGGAACCAAATTTTATGTACAAGGCGCCTGTAATTTTTTTATATTTATACAAATAATAAGTGTATAATACAGGAAAAAAACTAGAAAATATGTTCATTGAACACGGATGTACCACATACAAATTCTAAGTAGAAAATGGGGGAGATAATCCATGACCCGGGTGTCGAAAGCATCGAAATAAACTTTGTGTATCAACTCATAAGAAAGCTACATATCAAGTTTCAGGTCTGTAGCTATTACGGTTTAAATGTTTTAGGAGTTACAAGGTTGAGGACGGACGGACAAGGGTAACACATGTGTCCTCCACTATCGTGGTGGGGCAGAACTAGCATTTGCAACGCTAGTTATGCCCCCTATGTGATAGCAAGGGGGCATATTGCGTTAATATTGAGGTTCCGTACGTCCGTTCGTGTACTTTTACGTCAAAGAAATTGTAAGAGTTTCTCCATTTAAAGTCCAGTATGCCACAGGGGCATATTCATGTTTTACAAACATAATGTCTAGTTAAATGTTTAGTATTATGAACATATTTACAACCAATGGGTACTAATTTATTTTGTATATAACAAAGTGTGGCATAGTATGATGCTTTTGCAACAAAAAATAAAGAAATTTCATAGTTTTCCTTACTGATACATGTAGTTAAATAAAACACATGTACTTGTAGGAATGTGATCAAATAAAATGGTGCAATTGATAGATATATGCCTTTTGATGAGAAAAAACACATATTGGATATCCGAGACACAGTACCTTTAATGTAAGAGAGTTATCATATGTGCTACAGTGTGTAGGCTCAACATTACATGTACGATCATTTAAATGAGGAAAATAAAAGCAGCAGCAACTATTATATTATGTGTCTCCTTATATTCATGTATCTACATGTATTTAAATATACTGGTTGTCATCAGTAGAATGCTGAAAAATGAGTAGTTTTTGAGATGGCATGTACTGAGAAAATGGATCTTCTGACCGTGTGATAGATGTAGACCTAGATCACCAGTCGCAGTCGAGGAGTCTGATCGGGGTCTACACTGTTTGTTATAACTCTAGATTAGCGCAAAGATTATGAAATTTAAATAGTCGAACTTAACGGTTACCTTAATTTTTAAATACATCATGTATCATGTACATATTGTATAACAAAACATAGTTGAAATCACATGACATGTCAATAGAAAAGAGCATACATAATGTATTTAGAAAGTGCGCTTTTTTAAGAAGATTTTTTTAAGAAGATAGTTTTAGGAAAGAGAGAAAAAAGATAAAGAGGTGTCAGCCTTCTGTTCTCGTAATTCGTAATACATGTGGTTCATAACGTTTATGTCAAGACTATAATATAGTTGACATATATTGTTAATAAGCATATAATTAACTTTGCTGCGCTTGGTACCTTGTACATATTGATCGTCTTTTTATTTTATTAATAATTCTTTCGTGGGTGTTAAAAGTTGAAATTACCCCCATTTTATTATATGTAGATCTAGCTTGTCTTTCATTGTGGCTATTTATTTTTCAATATTGATTCGTCTTTTCAAATATTGCATGAACAAATTAAATGACAATTCTTGTTTTTCATATTTACATTTAATCAAGAAATATTTTGCAAGTATGATAATGAAATTAAATAGTTTAGCGATAAGATTTGTTTGGCTTACACCAAATGAAATCGTATTAAAATTCACTTCGTAAACCACACCTCTTTCATTTAAGAATGTTCTTAGTTGTGACCATATGTGATGTACGTTTTGGCATTCCCAGAATAAATGTTTTATATTTTCCACAGTCATGCTACAAAAATCACATAAACTACTTGGTACCATGCCACAATTAAGTAATAATTTATTTGTGCCTATGATTCTCATTACATATTTATACTGAAAATTCTGTAGTGTGGTATCTATTGTAAATTGCATACAAGCTGTGTATATATTTTTCCATTCGAAATTAAAATCGGGAAATTCGTTCGTCCATTTCTGCTCCGATTTTATTGATTCTATATTTTTTTTATTTGTTTGTATAGTGTATAGAAGTTTATTTACTCCATTGCCTGTCTGCACTTTTTGTAAAATAGGTTTCAGAGTTGTACGGCATTTATGTTTTCTGTTTTAATTTTTTCTTTCCATTGCAGATTAATATTATTTACTAAACCTTGGTATTTGATAAAATCATCTGCCCTTATATTATACATTTCCGCATAATCATTAAAACCGATAAATCTGTTTACTCTATAATAATATAACTGTTCTATATATTTGATGCCCCTTTTGTGCCAAGATTTAATGTATATTGTTTTGTTTTGATACTTTCTATTAGAAAATTCCATATAATTTCTTTTGATATAATTTCTTTTTTTTCTGAGAAATTGATGTTAGCCCATGATGCCAAAACATTGAATAGGAAAGTATATTCTTTACATATGTGTTTTATATCCTGTGGTTTTATATTGCATTCGAAAATTAGTTTCCCACCAAATGGTTCAAGTTTCTGTGTGCATAGCAGTTTCCACTGGCCATGGTTTTTATCATCACATATTATTTTTACCCATGATGCTTTTATCGCTTTTATAAAACTGTCTATATCGACCATTTTTAAATCCCCGTGTTCATATGTTTGAATTATTATGTTCCGCTTTATTTAATCGGGTCTGCCATACCAGAGAAAATCAAACAATTTATTTTTATTATTTTAATTATGCTGTCTGGTGGGTCAGGTAAGACTGTTAATGGATATATCAGTTTCGGAAGAGCAAATGTTTTGATCACAGAAATTTTACCTAATAAGCTTAGTTTTCTTTTTTTTCCATGTCTCAAGACTTTTGATGAACTCTTGTATCTTCGGAGTAAGGTTTAGTTCGTGCATATTTTTATTATCATTTGAAAAAATAATGCCTAATGTTTTTGCACTTGTTGATGTCCATATAAAATTATTTGCATGGCAAAAAATTAGTGTTGTATTTTTTAGGGAACCCACCCGAAGCACTGTATACTTTTTTGTATTGAGTTTGAGGCCCGAAATTTTACTGAATTCATCAATAAGGTATATTAATGTTTCGAATGATTTATGTGTAACATCTAAGATAAATGTAGCATCATCAGCAAACATTGTCTTTTTTAAGTTCTATGTTACTCATTTTAACCCCAGTTATATCTTTTTCATTGTCTATTGCTTTTGATAATAATTCTATTGTAATTATGAATAGGTATGGTGATAATGGACAGCCTTGACGGACACCTCAGTTTATTGAGAAAAAATCTGATAAGTAACCGTTATTTGTAACGCAACTTTTTGCATCTGAATAAAAAAGTTTAATCCATTTAATAATGTCGTTGCCGAAATTAAGATATTGCATGACCTTTAGAAGGTATTCGTGTTCAACTGTATCAAAGGCTTTTTAAAAATATAATAAAGAATAATAAACCCGGAGAATTACTTTCATTCAAAATGTCTACTGATTCGCATAATGTTCTGATGTTTTCTCCAATGTATCTCCCCTTCATGAATCCAGTTTGTGAATGATCTATTTTTGATGGTAATACCTTTTTCAGCCTGTTTGCAATAGCTTTTGTAGTAATTTTATAATCGACATTAAGAAGGGATATCGGTCTCCAGTTTGTAAGAATGGATAAATCACTGTCTTTTTTTGGTATTAATGTTATTATTCCCTGTTTTTGTAATTCGCTCAAGTTTCCGTTCAATAATGATTAATTCATTGAATCTATAAAATAATCTTTGATATCATTCCAGAATAGTTTGTAAAATTCAACCGTAATACCATCTGAACCTGGACTTTTGCTATTTTTCATTTCCTTTATGCATTTCTTACATTCATATTCAGATAACTTGCCTTCACTTGTTTCTCTTCTTCCGATAATGTATGTTCATTAGTATTCGTGAACAAATCATGATTAGTTGCTTGCATGTCTTTTTTTGTGTATAACTTTGTGCAATATTCATGCTGCTCATGTAGTATTTCGTTGTCATGTGTAATAATATTGTTATTTATATTCAGTCTAGTCATAGTTTTATTTTCTGCCCGTTTCTTTTCGAGAATATAAAAGTTTTTGTATTCTTTTCTCCACCCTCTATCCATTCGGCATTGGTTCTTAATATTATTCCTCTAACACTTTCTTCGTGTATATTATGTAGTTGGTTTTTCTTATTATTTAGTTCTGCTAAAAGGTCTTCCTCTGTAGTATTAGCGTATTCTGATTCTAATTTATTTATTGCATCCGTTAACTTTTTTTTCTATATTTACTGTTTTTTTCTTTTCTATGGAAGCAAATCTTATAGTTTCGTTTCTAATCGTTCCTTTTATTATCTCCCATACTGTATTAGGATTTGCACCTTCATTCGTTTTAGCAACTAAACAAATATTATGTCCAATATTTTGTTGATATTCGGCATTTAACAGTAAGCTATTATTTAATTTAAAGTAACCTGGACCTCGTTTATTAGATTGTGTATGAAGGGAGAAAAATACCATTGAATGATCCGACTTATATCCTGTGGTAATCTTACTATTTGCTACGCGATTTATTATGTTTTCAGAAATTAAAAAATAGTCTAGTTTACAAAATATTGGCAGCTTAGTATTTGAATGCCATGTATATTTTCTTGAATTAGGGTTAAGAATTCTCCAAATATCGAGTAGATTGTATTTATTCATGATAGATAATAATTTGTCGCGTGTCTTTTTATTTGTATCTTTTCTTCCATTTTTCTTGTCAAGATCGGGTCTAAAATTGTGTTGAAATCTCCACCTACTATTAATGTATCAGTTTCGAAAGATTCCATATAATTATCCATATTTTAGTAAAAGTGAAAGCTGTTTTCATTCGGACCATATAAATTAATTAGTGTATAATCATTTTCTGATATACTTAGTTTTAGAACTTGCATTCTACCGGTTACTGCTTCGATATATTGTTTTACTTTATACTAAAACATTGGTGATATTAGAATACCCACCCCTTCTTTATTACTAAAATTCCCACTGAAAAAAGCATCGCCGTCCCATTCATTTTCCCATTGTGTTTTATCATTTGCAGTAAAATGTGCTTCTTGAATAAAACAAATAGCAAAATAATTTTCTTTAATCCATTGCATCAGTTGTAAGCGTTTGCTTTTTGACCCTATACCCTTTACATTAAAAGTTGCTATTTTAATATCCATGTCGTTATGCTGTGAAATTGCTTAAATCTGGAACCAAGCGTAGCGTACAATTTACCTTAGATACAATATTCGAAACTTGAACAGAAGGAAAGTAGACATGGTTGCTAGGATTGTATTAGTAATGAAATGCCACTAGGGTCACACAAATAATTAGAAAGGCGATCATATCCGTTCACAATAATGCCCCCATCGGTGTTCCATGATTTACAATTAATAACAGTATTAAAGATTCTGCGTATCAGATATATACGTGAAGTAATGTCACCAATTAAGTGAACACCATTCTTAGTGTAGATCTTAACATTTTGTAAAACCTTTACAAATACAATCTCTTTAAAACGAAGCCCTTGGAGTACAAATTGTATATTTAAATTGTGGGAACACCGATGGATACAACATCAATTACTTTGCACTATTCAATAGTTTCGCATTGAAACAAACTCATATATAATTTTACATTACATCGATTATTTGATAATTAATGTTTAGGACACAACTATATTTGCCCCCTTAATTACAAAAGTTATCTGAGCATGCAACCACCACCTGGACGTGAAAAAACCAGCCGGCCGACAAGCATAATCTGAGCACAGCTCAGACTTAACCAGTTTGAACAAAAGTTTACTTTACCACTAGTTCCAATATCTGCGAAACTACTTTTTACAATCATAACCTTTCAGTAGCCAAATTAGCAATTTCTGAAATATTAGTAGCCAAATCACTGTTTAAGTAGCACCAACCTATGTTATTTAACAGTGGAATGTATATCATGCTTTTACACGGTGGGTATAGTAAGTCACAGGCACCTGCTATTTGGATGGGAATCAAGTAAGAAAATGTTAACGCAATTAAGTGCAGATACCCCTGAAAATTGATTAGCAACACCTGTCGATGTTCTAGTCCCCGTAGATTCGGCCATTTGTGAGTTATTTCGAACAAAAACTACATGTACATTTGGCTTGAATTAAGGAAAGATGGGGTACACTAGGGTTTAAAATTCAAGTTTTTCTGACTGATTGGTGAATATGCAGTATTATTGCATGCGTGTTTGTGTATCTCTTTTCGTGGCAATGAAATGCATTTTCTAACGATTTCGGGGCATATCGGAGTGCACCCCATCAGCAAAAACGGGGACATTGGCAGGTGTTGCTGTTTAATTTCCGGGATATCTGTGCTTAATCGCGTCAAAATCGCGAATGTAAAAAATAAAAAAAAATATGGTCTGAATTGGAGTTTTTTTTCCTACCTGATTCAATGCACCCCATCCCAATAGCAGGTGCCTGTGACAAACTATACCCACCGTGTTTTAATAAACAGGACATATTCACATCTATACTGATAGCCAATCTAACTGCACAAAGTCTGTAAACACTGGTCGTAAAGTAATTGTCCGTCGGCTGTTCTCTCTATCTGGCCATGGGTCTTGTTTACATGTTGTCTTCTCTTCTCCACCCTCCCTGCCGATTGTTGATATCGATCCATCCAAATCTTGCGCAATGAACAGTTCGATGACCACATGGCCTAGTTCGAGTCCAATCTTGATACATTGCTGGTTTCCTGAGAAAAAAAACACCAACATATTTTTTATGTCAAAAGTTGTTGATACGTAGGTGACCATGGTGTCAGTCGAAATACACTGATATAGATGAAATTATGGTCAAGGTTAAGGTTATGACACCGGATGGATATCTATAAATGTGAGGAAGCTATTGATGAAGTTTGGTAATTATCCACCCAACGGATCAAGAGATGCGAAATTTGGACTTTGTCCAAAATTGTTGATGAGGACGACACCAGAATTGTGACCGCTATGTCTCACTTTCCAGTATCATGAGCTAGGATGGCGCTACTGGTCGCAATTTGGCTACTCAAATGACAATGTGGTTACAAATATTTCAGAAATCATTCAAATGGCCATTTTGGCTACTGATATGTTAGAAATTATTTGAAATTGTACTCTTACAAATAGTGGAGCTAATGTAAAATAGTATTGTTTATTTTTGTATTTTACTGTGACTGTTAATTTCGGCTAATAATTTTAAATTTTACCGCCAATCTAGCATGAACGAGACAAAAAATCTTGATGAAGTTTGGCATACATCTAACAAACGTATCAGGATATATGCGAAATTGAGACGTACGTCCACGTTTTGATGGATGTGGGCCATATTTTGAGAAAAGTAGGTCATTGTCACCCAAAGGACCCAGGATGGTTTCTATTAAGGTAAGGAAGCTACTGATGAAGTTTGGCGAACATCCGACTATTTGGACCTACAATGGACCTATGTCCTAAATTGTTGACGACGACGACGACTGATATGCGATTTCTATGTTTCACTTTCCACTATCGTGGGTGAGACAAAAACAATAGGTCATGGTCACTGTCACAGGTTGGCCAAGTAAACCTGCGCTGTATTCACAGAATCGATCCCTGTTACTTATTGACAGACGAACTGAGACGCCATTGTGATCACCATACATTGGTAGGACGAAAGTGTGATCACTATATGTTAGTTGGACTTCATTGTGATCACCATACCTTGATTGGTGTGTGACAAATTACGCTTTCAACTTGTTAACACATGTATATATAGTGCAATTTAATGACTCATGTGATAGTATGTACAATTTACTATATACAAGCAATATAGATCTATGGTTTCCTTACAGTAAACATTGTATATTGTGGGTGACACTAAAGTTGGATTGCTCAAAGAATTCACCACTAAGTACAGAAAAATATACAACGTTACTGAGTTGATAACTTGGTATCACAATTATGAACAAGAGTTGTCAGAAGACAACGAAGCTCGCCTATTGGCAGCCTTCACTCAAACTTGGCACAGTTGTATAAAAAACATGAATATTATATAACTTGACCTTGGGTTGAGGGGTGTGCGGTGGACCTTGACATTGAGGTCAGTGGTGGAAGGTGGGTCGTTGATTTGCCATACCATGATATAGCATGTTAAGATGAATTCATGTATGAAATATCAATGCGCTCCCTGAAAACAGAAGTAAAACAAAATTTAATCCAACGTTAAGTTTATGAACGTACTAAGTTGGTGATTTTATACAGCATGATAGCTATTCACATGAGGAATGCATGTATGAATGTGCTAAGTTTATGACCTTGACCTTGGGGAAAGGGTGAGGGGGTGGGTCATGGATTTGATGTAGCACAATAGAGGATCATCAGATGAATCCATGTATGAACTATCAAAGCATTCAAAGTGTAAAGAAACAGAAGTTACACAACATTTACCCCAACATAACGTTTATGAACATGCAATGTTTGTGACCTTGACCTTGGGGTAAGGGTTGGGTGATTATCTGATTACGTCACCAGATTATAAAATACAAGTAATTAACCCCAAATACTTTTTTGTTTCAAACATATATGTGGCTGTGACTGGAGAAATGGGGCTTGTGGGTTTTGCGACCAGTGTATATCCAAATCAGCCTGTGCATCCGCACAGTCTGATCAGGATCTGGACTGTTCGTCATTCCATTAATGAAACGCCTAACAATCAATATATAGAGTTTAAATTTTGAAATACCGGATTTATATCCCGAGACATCTGGAAGTCCAATAAAGAAACGACTGAGTGCGGAGCATAAGTTTCTTTTTCGGATTTACAGATATCAAGGGAAATAAAGCTGGTATTTCAAAATGGCAGTGTGTATTACATGCTTTTCGAAAAATGTGAAATTTGCTCTTAAACCAGCTTATAACGTCAAAATTGACAATTTGACGTTAGCGTATGAATTGTTTCTTCGCCGGAAATTACGTTTCGCTAATGTCTAGGAGGAAATATTTCCTTCCAGGAAATAAATGCTACCAGAAATACGGTAAATCACTGGGTAGCATGTAGTATAGATCGCTATCAGGCTACACGAGTGTTCTATTTGATCAGGGGCTACACTGGCCACAAATCAACTAAGTCCCATTTCTCCAGTCACAGCTACATAATTATGTACATCACGATATGAGTAGATTGCTAATGCTAATTCTCTGTTAGTTGGCCAACTAACATCTATTTAACCATTTCAACACCACCTGCATAGTGGTATTACCAAATAGTGTAGATCCATATGAGCCGGCTCGTGATGAGCAGTCTCATCAGGATCTGCACTTTTTGCAAATAATTTTCTTATTTTTGACAACAAAACATATGACCTTTTCATTGATGGACTATTGGCGATTGGATTGGTCCGAAAATTAACATATAAAAATCCATTCCAATTTCCAGTTACTTAGGGGTTAAAGATTAAATAATAACATTCATTTTATTTTACCTCAAGTTATGACCCAGCTTTTTCATCAAAACAAATTTATATGCAAATATATGTCCAAATATATAAGTGAATATATAACAAATTAAACAAGAATGCGTACGAAATGACCAAACATTATGGTCGATTCGTATGGAAGGTAATATCCGCCATAATTCTATGTGGCTTGATGCTTGCTTGCTGATGACATTTCACGTTCTATGCGTATTACTGCATTCACCGTTTGCATTTATGACAATTCTATGTGGCCTGGTGCTTGCCTGTTGATCGAATTACCACTTATATCCATGCTATTCTATTCGTCATTTGTATTTATGACATTTGAAATCGTCTTGGTTGTAATATATATTTGTCTTTATTGCATGCGCTTTTGGCTTGATGTTTCTTTCATTCGTACAGTTACAATTGAATCAATGCGTTCGTTTAAATTACATGCTACATGTCACATTGTGGCTTGATGCTACATTTTTAGTGTCATCCGGAGCTACATTATTCATTATTGCATCGCTGTTTTGCGATGCGCTTGTCAGCTCGCTAGGCCATGCCCCTTGACAACAATAATTGCAACAGTAATTTGGGAACAACCATTATGACGCCAGGTGCGCTGCTAAAACTTAAAATAGTTCTCCCTAAAATTATTCAATATGCTGGTACCTGTCCTACAATGCGTTGCTCTCTAAATTGGTTCCATGTCCCTAACGGTGTTGATGTAGATTGATGCCGCCTTTTCTGTTGCGTCATGTTTAGGTTAAAATACACCAAATAGTTTTACTGTATAATTTAACCGAATCCCAGCCAGTCTTTCCTACATTCACTATTCGTATGTATGTTGTGGGACCAACCTCGTCATGTCCCCCAATAGTGTTTACATTATTTGGCCACGGAAACTATGTCTACATCTCGTGACCAACAGGCTCAGTGTTTCTTTTAAACGCTTCAAATATGCTGAAAACTGGTGTTAAAAACCCCCCAACATGTTCCTCAAGTGAAACTGGGTAGTAATGGATCAAGATTTGCAAGCAAACTGTGTCTGTGACCTTAAAACAGCCGGACTATTTTTTATGCCGGATTACTTTTGCATACTCAATTTCTCTAGCCTTAAACCTTGAGTGCTACATGCCAGGTTATAATGCAGGGAGACATGTTTTGCTTTATTCTTTCAATCTGACATTTTTCTGGCAAAACGAACATTGATTTACCATTACCAGACGTACTAATTGACATTATTATACTTTTTATATCAAACGCGAAATGCCAGTTTCATATCAGGGGCGATAACCGTGTTTCCTTAAAATGATAACGGAAGCAACTATTTATTTATTTTTTGATGTGCAATATCATACTTTATGATATCTCAATAAATATATTTATTCAGCAGTTAGTTGATATAAATAATTTAAAAATACTGCATCATTTGCATATGGAACTAGCTTGATACCACCGCGAGTCTCTATGAGTACATTAAATATTACTAAATACTTATATCTGTGTAGCTGTACTCGCTATTTTTAAAAGTGGTGGACTAGTTGCAATTATACACTTACTTAATTTCCATAAAGAAAAATGTGTACCTACTGGATGGGACTCCAGCTTCAACAATAATTAAATCTATATTTTAATTAGTCAAGATCCAAAGCAGAATGGGTGCAGGTTATTGGAAAATAGGTCCCACAACATCCATAATAAAACATCCATGTCATGTAAACAGAGTTTCCGTGGCCAATAAAAAATGTAAACAATATTGGGGGACATGACGAGGTTGAATTTTTCTTTCTTAGGAGTAAGTGAACATATTGTTTAATTCATACAGAACCAGTACAGACCGGCTGCGTACAAGTAGGTCCCACAACATCCATACGAATAGTGAAAGTAGGAGAGACTGGCCTTATTGGATGGGATTCGCTTAAAGTATATAGTAAAACTATTTGGTGTCTTCTAACCTATGCTGTGATAATTTGTGGGTGAAATCTTACATCAACACCGGCATTGGAGGTGTGACTTGAACAGCCAATCAGATGTCGGACTATACTTTATTAGAGTGAGAATTACTTGAGCGGACTGCAGTGCCATCTGACGTCATAATGACGCACTATTGCATAATTCTGATTGTGGCTTGATGCTTTCTGCTTGCGGCTTTCCGCTTTCGGACTGTGGCTTGATGCTTACTTCCTGCGGCTTTGTCTTTACTGCTTTCGACCTTATTCAAAGTGCTAAGTGCTTTGTTCTTACTTTATATTGCAAATGCTTAGTGCAATAAAACAGGGACACGAATAAGGACGTATCAATAATTGTAATGTAAATAAGACGAATGAACAAAGCAATCAGCAGAATGGACATGCAAGAAAGACAAATACAGTTACAAGAAGCAGATTTCAAATGTAATAAATACAAATGACGAATGAAATAACATGAATATAAGTTGTAATGTCATCAGCACGCAAGCATCAAATCACATAGAATTATGGCGGATATTACCTTCCATAGATTCGTACCTATGCTTACGAAATTACCGGAAAACATGCACCTATGGGTACGAATTCACAAAACACGTTACGAAATGGTATGTTTTATGTGAAGTTTACGAATAAATTCTCCTTTGTGTCCGAGGATGTGAAGCGAACATGAAATTACCTGATTACACAGTAATGCCCATCGTCGTTATGTGATCCGGGGGAGATTTCCAATATTTATTTTATTCACAAAATGCTTCAGGAATGCGCTATGTGTAAAACGTCATCAAGTTGTGTGTATATATATGGGTGTTACAAACAGTACTATAGAAAAATTACCGGAGCGAATCGGGATTGGTCACGGAATTATCCAGCTGCTTTCGGAAAATATATCGGGGTACTGGAACACGCACCTGCTGTTTGTTGATCAACAAATATTGATATTTTTATCGGCTACAAAGTCTTTTTTGTACCAAAATGAATGCACACAGTTTCGAAGAGTGTCTAAATAGAAACCTGTTTGATTTATTTATGGGAAACCCAATAGGAGGCCATATTCGGCGACTTGAGCCTATACGGCCTTTAATTAACAGTCATGACAATAAATTGATCAATAATTGTTTTTGACTTTAGTAATTTTACTCATCGAAATCTTTCCATAATAAGCTGAAAATGTTACAACGATTTTGTTTATGTTCTTTCATCGTTCATAAATCTTGGAAATGAAAAAAAGAAGATGGCGGCTTTACGATTTAATCATATTTAGAATAGCGACCATACATCCCTAATTAACCATTAAAACATGTACTTGACGCAGGTTCAACATATGAATGTTCTGTTGATACTTTATATTTTGCCACCGACAATGTGAAATTACAGTTTCTTTTCAACGAAATACACTCTCAAAATTCACCAGACCCATCCATTTTCATTTGGGGAAGATTCTGCTACGATTGCGATCTGTCCTTACCTGACTGGACTCGCTGGAAGCAGCCATTGTTATTTTAAATGACGCAGTAGATTTATCGAGACGACGTACTTATATTTATGACGTCACATTTGTCTGAATGACGCACATAATGGGTGATAGAGAGCAAACACAATTGGAAATTGAGGGTAGTATTACTAGTAATGGAATCCATAAAATGGCATTACCTTAATTTTATTTTCCCGCGATGTCGTTTTTATTTGCCAAATTTAACCCTCACACTGTAAACAGTTCCATTTTCATCAGACTATTCAGTCAACTCAAGAAGTTTACTGGCAAAAGTAGTCACCAACACGAATTGCGCGTATGAATTGTAATGAGGTAGTATTGACAGGATATCACGTTTCACGTGTTTCACGGCACCGTGTTTCACGGCACATAGGCACTGCGTTGACGGGATAAAGCGTGATGGCAGGCTGTTTTGTCAGTTTTCGAGGTCGACCTTTGTTTGGGCTTGACCTTGAACTTCCACCACTCAGTTTCGGGCAATTGGATGACGCCGATGTCTTCGTAGACTTGCTACCCGGACTGGACGATATTTTTTGTTCCAATCAGAGTTCTGTGATTTCAATATTGTCTGAAGCTACGGTGTAGCAGTCCAACCTTGATAGACTGAACACCCGGAAAACCTCAATGTTTTTTTGATGGGTTTCATTGATATTTATCTCTGTGGATGTTTACAATGCACACACATATGTCATGGAGTGCATACATATGCCACAATTATGATGAAACATCTCTAAAGCGGAAACGTTGAAACGTAACGAACATAACTGAGCAACTAACCTCCAAAATCTGCTTCGCTCGTATCTCCCTTCGTAGGCGTTCTCTCCTCAACCGTAGCTGCTCTTTCTCTTTCTCCAATACTACAAAATACAGAAATGGGTCAACACTTTGGTGAGCTTCTAACCATTTATATCAGGGTATGTGCATTTGTGGAATGTGATAAATAATCTTCAATCTCAGGGTGTTGGTTATTTGTGTTTCTCATGACAGTACCCAGGGTATGGGATTATGTGGTTTCCGATGTTTCCGAATGACATTTTCCGATGTGACGTCGTTTTTACAGTAGACTTTCTTTTAATCTGTCTAACAAACAGAATAATTTGGATAATATATAGCGCACCAAAGACAATGACTGTGTTTTATACTTTCACAAACAAACGAGTACCATTTATTTCTTACATTCACACACTCTAGATTTTTATTTATGTTGACGATAACTGATTCTTTGTCAAACAACAAAAGTATGAGATTAAAACGAACGGTACAATAAAGGGCAATCAGTTCAGCAGTTGCTGCGCTAGGATTCATAAAAATCCGACAAACATTATCTTACTTTTCATCTGCTTCGTTCGTTTCAACATCTCCCGTTGATGGTCCTTCTCGAGGCGCTTCTTAAACTGGTACCCGGCCACCTTCCGGGCCATTTCAGAATGCTTACCATAATTATCCTAAATACTTGAACACAATTTATTCTTGGAAACATTTATATGTGCTTGTGACTGGAGAAATGGGGTTTATGGGCCATGCGACCTGTAAAGCATACTCCAGCAGCCTAATAATGATTATTTAGATTGCTTGTTAGAGGCACGAAGGGTGTTTCATTGATGAACAGTGCATATCCTGATCAGACTATGCAGATGTGCAAGCCGATATGGGGCTTGACTGGCCACAGTTTCCCAATAATTAGAATTCATACTGTTGCACTGGTTATCACAATAACAATGCATTCGAATATTATGTGTTTTGGGAATCGTCTGTTGCATTGTAAATGTTTTACCTGCAAAATGGAAATGTGTGGTTTTTCAGTGAACACGAAATTAGAAATTAGTTTCTCCACCCTGTATACTACCTCGACTCCGATACCGTATATATAGTCTACATAAATGTATGTGTGGGGTAAAGTTTTTCAAATGGGCCATTTAATGGGTCCTAGATCCGAGTCTTCCACCTATGCTCATACATTTGATTAATCAAAATATTATTTGCGTAATGTTCGCAACAGTCCGCAAACTTTGCTACCGCCCCTCATACTATCTTGCTGCTGTTGTTTCCCCACGTCTGGTATATTCTAGGGCACTAAGCACATTGTCATAGAACTGTTTTAGCAATATCTTACACATTATACTTACTTAATATCTAAAAACTATCCCTTCAACAGTGAAATGCTCATATTTCTGCCAATGAAACTTTTTGTCTCTTACAATGCTGAATTAAAATTTGTTGTCTGCTGTTTATATTTTTTATTTATAATTTGTCTCATCTAAACCATGGTTTGAAAGCACTTTTGAATAATTTGCAATGGAAATGATCATAAAAGACTTCCAAATTATGTTTTTATTGAGAAATAAGACAAAATATAAAACAACAGCAGACGATAATTTACGTTTCCCGCATTGTAAGGGTTAAACATGCAAACAAAGGCCAGAAACTTTGTGACCACTCCTCATACTTTCCTGCTGCTGTTTTTTCCTCATGTCGGTTATAACTATTATAAGGTTATAAGGCACTAACCGTATTTTTATAGAACTGGTGCAACTTTTCCTCTCTTGCTCCATTAAACATGCAAACAAAGGCCAGCAACTTTGCGACCTCCCCTCATACCTTCCCGTTGCTGGTTTTTCCTCATGTTCGCCTCAAGGAGCTGTTTAGCAATAATCTTTTATTTCTTCACGGTCTCTAGCCTGTTGTCATTCTCTATTTTCTTCTTCCGTCGACTCACCGTCGCAGATAGTCGCTCCTCTATCTCTTGATCTGTCAGCTTTACAAAACCCTGAAGATATTTATTACCAAGATGTATGATCAATGTAGCTCCTGCCCAAATTGCACATACCTGTATCCTCTTAGCGATCTTTATTTCCTGTTGGAATAATGATGTTTCATTGATGGAATGACGAACAGTGCAGAATCTGGCCTGGTCTGCACTGGCTGATCAGAATCTACACTGATCGCAATACCCATAAGCCCGATTTCTCCGGTCACAGCCACATATAATACTGGGCTAGTGTGTTTTAAAACCAAGTTTATCGGGAAATCCGAGGAACAAAGAGCATACACAGTTATGTCCTGCATATTTAGATGTAGAATAGGGACATACAATTCTATGTATGAAAGCTTACCTTCTCCGAACCAACTCGTGCTTCGTAGAAGTATCCAACATGCAACTTCGTATTGAAAGAGAAAAGATCGCGGCCGAAGTCGGTGATGGTGTTTCTGTGTAAAACTAATTTATATTTCATCAAGTGAACATTGAACACAAAAATATATTGGCTGGTGTTTACAAGATAAAAAAGAAAGAAATCAGCAACACTAATGGAGGATGTACCCCTAAAAAACTGACACAAATTCATTTGACCTTGAGCACATGGGTGACAGGTATGAGAATCAGAAAACATGTGAAAATCCACTGAAATCCCGTCGGACATACATACATTTAGACAGATGGAGAGATGGACGGACAGACGGACGGACAGGATAGCGACTATATGTATTTTACGTGGTACATAATACATTGATTATAATATTCATTTTTGACTGGTATGTGCAATGACATATTTGTATTTATTATCATAAATTCATCACCATCATTGGTTAAGGGGAATATTGTGGATTTTCTCCCCTTTAAAACATGATATCGTTTCCTGAGAGACTAATCCAGAATATTCCCGTCAATGAAGGACAGTATTTATATATTATTATATACATTCATATTTGCCCCATAGACTTTGCATTGTTGCTACTCACCAATAAAGTGTTGTATTGTACGCTGTCAAGCAGTCGTATTGTCGCCGAACTGTGTCGGCAGCACGATTTACCCAAAATCTACCAAAATCTTACCCCAATCTATCCAAATCTTCTTTAAAAATACCATTTATGATTATATTATATACTTTTTTCTACAATATATCATTAGTATATCATATAATAAACACATTTTGACCGAAAGAAGGAAGAATAAAGCACATATTTCCGCAGGAAAGCGATTAATATATCATTATTATAAAGGGAGACTACTGTGATCGAGACTCATTAATCATGTCTCAGTTGTCTAACTTCAAGTTATCATCGATCATGATTGCATATACGCACATACAGGTGATTCAAAAAACTTGTCCCCACTTCAAATGAACATCTTAAGCCATACTCAAATTATATACGTTTACTCTATATATCAAAATAACAAACAATTATTCACCTTTTCAGTCAATACACAAATCCTCGGAATCAATTATGTTTTCCTTGTTTAAATGACATGTTCTATATGTCCGCCGTTCTGTCGGATAACCAGTCCAAGCCTTTTTCTGAAGTGGCCAGAGAAAGAAGTCCAATGGGCTGAGGTCTGATGAGCGTGGGGGCCATTCAATAAGTGTTTTGAGCGATATTACTTTGTTGCCAAACGAATTGTCAATCCAACTGATCGCGTCAGACGCGGTATGTGGTGCAGCGCCGTCTTGCTGAAACCATACATCAGATGTATCGTATCCTCTTCTGGTCAATTCTGGAACAAATTTTCCGAAGGTACCTGTCTGTTGACACAGTTTGGGTTTCGCCTTGCTCTGCGGCATCAATGTAGAAGTGTACTTCATCGGAGAACCAAGTATTGTCAATGATTTCTGGATTTTCAATAGCCCAGTTAGCAAATTCCATTCTCCTGTCAATGTCTTCTTCCTTTAAGTGCTGCATGACTGAGATTTTATATGGTTTGAGTTGCAAGTTGTACTTCAATATTCTTTGGACTGATGAATAACTTGGAATGTTTGTGAGATCCCGCAATACATTCCTGATTGACTTTCTCGGTGTCGCTTCTATTACTTTCCTCACGTTTTCAATGTTTTCATTTGAACGTCCATTTCTTTCTCTACCACTGTTTCCCTTCCATCTCCCGTGAACACTTCCCGATTCTTCAAATCTCTTGACTATTCTATATATCTGCTTCCGTGACAAGTATTCTCTGTCTGGATACTTCTTCTTCATCATTTTTCTGACAATATTAGGTGAGTTTCCGCATTCATAATACAACTTTACAACTTCTGCTGAGAAATCCATTTTCAAATGTTGATGACATCATACACTAAACATGATGACGTCATACACATGAAATGATGACGTCATCAGTTTTTGTTCATAATATTAGCAAAATGGTGTTGAGTTGCATTAATTAATAAGCCATATTTTGATTCTCTATCACTCTTAGAAAGCAAAATATGAGTATTTGAAGTGGGGACAAGTTTTTTGAATCACCCCGTACATGTATGTGGCTGTGACTGGATACATGGGGTTTATGGGTTTTGTGACCAGTGTAGATCCAGATCAGCCTGTGCATCCGCATTTATCCAGTCACAGCCACATATAAATATCAATGCAGTATTAGTTTTAAAATATTAATAATTTATATATTTAAATTATATACTAGTATACATGTGTATATATATAATTTTATTATATACCTTCATATTTGCCGCATTGACTTTGCATTGTTGCTACCCACCAATCAATTGCCGTATTGTACGCTGTCAAGCAGTCGTATTGTCGCCGAACTGCGTCGCATGCATGTGTCGTTAAGCTGATCGCGAATAAGGAAATGTCCCAATCCAAGGTCCATAAAACTGACATCAGCACCAAAAGATGTCTGTTATTAAATATATCATGTATGGGATAATACGATAACGTTACATGCCAAATACATTTGTTGCCGACAAAAATCGTATTAACTCCTAAATTAGGTTGATCCGATGAAGGCGATGTGGCCTCGTGAGTCGTGCTTCATAGTTTTTCGGGACGATTTTGAACGTTTTGTGGAATTAACAATAATCATTGACATGGTCGGCAAATAAAACATGTGTTAAATAAACTTACGTGTTTAACTTAAACTTTAAGTATGGCTTTTTATCCAAATTTAACGCCTTCTCCCCGGTTTTGCTGTGTCTGTAGTTATGTCAGCCATCTTGGATTTCGTGTATTGTATCCTGTCAAGTTAGATTCCTACACGCTACAATTTGTATAAACTGAAGCCATCACAGGCGCTCGGATTGTTCAACAAAAATAATAGAGAGTCGAATTTCATCATACTATCGGTTTATTTAATGATTAGGATGCATGTTTTGTTGAATGGGTATATAATAAATAGGTTATTGGATTTGTACGTAAATATATTTCCGTACAAATCCAATAACCTATACATATTAGTTGGCAGTACAGTTTTCACACACTGCCTCCTTGGATGTCAACATTAGATACATTATACTGTTTTTTATTTGTATTTAAATTAAAAATCATCATTCCCATTTAGCCATCATAAAGTGAATTATCTTCCTTGGCTTCCTAGTATAAGTTAATCGCGGTACTCTCCCTTTATTAACAAATATAGTAATTACATGAATATTTGGGTAGATTTGGGTAAATCCTGCCACCCAACTGCGTCGCGTGCCTGTGTCGTTAAGCTGTCAACAGCTTATCGCGAATAATGAAATGTCCCAATCCAAGGTCCATAAAACTGACATCAGCACCGAAAGATGTATGTAATGAAACATAGCCTGTATGTGATAATACGATAACGTTACATGCCAAATACAGTTGTTGACCTAAATTAGCCGGCTGATCAGACGTGGCCTCGTGCTTCATAGCTTTTCCGGACGACTATATGAACGAATTAACAATAATCATTGACATGATCGGCAAATAAAACATGTGTTAAATAAACTTACGTGTTTAACTTAAACTGTAACGCCTTTTCCCCCATTTTGTTGATCTTTACCGCATAATATATTGTAAATCCCAATATCTATTTTAAGCACATATCACCCACGTATTGAAAGAACCCGATATATATATGGGCCGCGCTCTGATAAAACCCGCCTTAATGACAACGTCATGAAAGCCTGAAAATGACGTCGCAAAGTTACGCTTAAATTTACCAACGTCACGTCTGATTTTGACACTTGAAATAGTTGCGTCATTGCAATAAGTTGACGTTGTCCTATTTATAACCGTACGCTTTACTATTTGTGGCTCACAAACATTTTAATGCTGGATACGCGTAGCAGAATTTTACAGTTGTTTCCATAGACTCATAGTGGTTCAGACAGTTGTCTATTTTTTCGGTTTCCTTCAAGGAAACACGTAGTGATTTTGTCGATTATTTTTTATAATATATGGACGACTTGTGCCCTGACATTTGAAACTAAATAACCATACAACCGGTAATGTTTAGATAACACCACCACAGAATCAGTATTATGTAACAAATAGAACTGGGCACAGGGCTTAATTCGTTTAACTTACTGTTTCGCCTGTCGAATGTTTCAAAAATCAAAATCAAAATACGATTTGGAAATTTTCAGAAAAATAAGCGTATCACAGATGTATAACTAGATCGGTCAGTAAGCGAGGCTTACGGAATACCCCCCCACGTGGGCCCATGTACCCCTAAAATATGTAAAATTTTCCAAGTGCGTGGGCTTGTGACATTGACTCTGGGCTTAGCGGGAGGGCATGAACGTGAATTTGTGACAGGGTGGTAGAGGTCAATTGGAGCAATGCGTGTGTGAAATGTGAAGCAGATCCGAGTAAGGAAATAGAAGTAATAACCGATTTCTCTGATGTTAAGTTTTTTAAAGAGACTAACTATGTGACCATGAACTCGAGATCAGCGGGAATTTGTCACAGCATGATAGTAGAGCCTTAGAGGAATGCATGCATGAAATATTAAGAATTTTCGATGAAAGAAATAGAAGTTATAACATATTTCTCTGATGTTAAGTTTTGTAGAGACTACGTATGTGACATTGACCTTGGGATCAGCGGGGGATTGGACGGTCGTAGATTTGTCACAGCATGATAGTACAACCTTAGAGGAATGGACGAGTGAAATATTAAGAATGTTCAATGAAGGCAATAGAAGTTATAACTTATTTCTCTGATGTAAAGTTTTGTAAAGCGACCAAGTATTTGACCTTGACCTTGGGATTAACGGGGGTTAGACGGTCGTGGATTTGGCACAGCATGGTAGTAGAGTCTTACAGGAATGCATGTGTGAAATATTAAGCATTTTAGATGAAGGAAATAGAAGTTATAACAATATTTCTCTGATGTTAAGTTTACGGACGCACGGACGCACGCACTGACGGACGGACGGACGGACGGACGGACGGAATATTATATATAATTATGATAGTGCCAAAATATACGCCGCTCTTGGCTTATCGCATCATGGAGACACTGGGCCAAACATGTTTTAGTATTTAGTGTGTTGGTATTGTGTCACATGTATATTTACTGCGACAAAATAATCATGATAATTGTAATACATAATTGTAGCCACCAAGGACGTAGCCTACTGACTTATATCTGTATCTGCTACCACTTACGTGTACGGTGTCACGTAATATTTAGCGACTTTCAAAAATCAGCCGTACGATTGCCGTTTGATAACGATGTAAATATTCTTTAAAATGACCACTTGCAAATATGGTTATATGAATGTGTAATAATTTTACTAGTATATTTGCAATCATTGCAGACACTGATCAGACTGCACAGATGCACAGGTCTCCAAGATTTACACATCTAAGTAGTCAGACTTTGCCAGATTGTTGTTAATTTTCTTACATTATACTACATTGTACTAAATAATGCACTTCTGCGTGCTTTGTTTGTTATCAAAGGGCATTTCTAGTCGGAGGCGTGTAAATAATATAAAGCAAACGCACATGAACACATTAAACGCGTCTAAATTCAAATGAGCCGCTTCGAACAACAGTCGCAGTGTGTCAGAGTGTCATTTCAACAAAAACAAGACTGTGTTATAGTGTGCAGTTATGCAAAATACATGTACGTACGCCACGGTGCTTTTCAGGGGCGGATCCAGGATTTCAGGTTTGGATGGGGGGGGGGGGGGGTGGGGGGGACTTCTTAATTCGGGTTTTCCCCTACTGAACGCCTTGAATCCGCCCTTGGTTTTAGCATGGCTGTTTCTTTGTTTACAAAGGCGCTGAATGTACTTTTTCTGAAACACAACAAAACTAAATTGCACATTTCATTTTCAAATTAATTATTCCCGACGAGAGAATATACTGCCTGTATTTTTATCGGGACATGTAATAATTATGCAACCATGTATGTTACATATCCACATTTTTCCGGCAGTGGCGGTGGTGGCCAGTCGAGGGAGTGGGGGTCAGCGCGCAGCATTTTCTCATATACCTGCTACCTGCTAGTACATGTACATTAGCCCGTCCGTCAGTCATATTGGCTACACAGGAAAATGTTCTTCCCGCTTTCTGAGATGTAAATTTAATTCCGAGCGTCGGGGAATGGACAGTGGATTTTTATTTTGTTTAAAAATGCCCGGGGGTGTCCGACTACCCTCTAGACCCCATCGGGTGCTGAAGTCATTGATATGTGCAGACATAGGCCTATCCAGATTCTGGTCATTCATTTATACGGAAATAAAATGCATTTGTTTCAATCACCGATACGATGTGCATATAATTTACAATTTCCAAAACGAGGAATGCCGTTTATTTTTTTTGGTATTTGGTGACATATTGTCTAAATCAATAAATGACCTCACAATTAACTGTAAGTGACGTCAATTCTGAAATAATTACAATGTATCTTTCTGACGACACACGTATATGAATCTATTATGGCGATGGTGGCAAATTACGAAGCCACAGGTCGGCTAATTATAGATTTAAAATCGATAGTTGTGCGTTCGTTTTGTTCACTATATGTACATATCATAGTTTTATTCTAATGAATGTTTGATAGTATACATACTAACACTTGTAGATACATTTAGTGTAACTTATCAGCAAATACAGTTTACAGCAAGCACAGTCAACGAGTCTATGAACACTCATTTCTACTGTAGGCTGTTGAGTTGTATTGTACAAACGTCGCCGTTTCAATACGTTTTTTTTTGGGAGTGACTCACATGGTGCTACAACAAGTGAGATAAAACAAAAACTATTAAACATAATTGCACTTTCTTTTCAGAATATTGTTTTTGAATGGCGTCCGCATCAGAAAATGTAAAAAAATGCAAATGGAATATTTTGTCATTAAGGCCGATTTTATATATATATACCCATATGTATAATGGGTGTCCTGGCTCATTTCGATTATAATTGCTTTTATCGGGTACAAGATCTCATTTTATTCGGTCTTTGGCCCTGATAAAAGCAATTTGTAAATCAAAAATGATCCAGAACCCACCCATTATACATAATACAGGAACGATGATAAACATATATATAAATAAGTATACATTAATTAAAAAAACACAGCGTGAAAACACTATTCCACAGATAAAATTATTCTCATTTTCTGGCGTCATGGATCACCTTCGATTTACAATTACTTTTTACGTGTACAAGACGTCGATCTTTAGCCCAGATTAAAAGTAATTTGTAAAATAAAAATTACCCACCCATTATACATATATATAGGAACGATGATAAACACAGCGTGAAAACACTATTCCACAGATAAAATCATCCTCATGTTCCTACTTTAATCTAGGTAAGGCTTAATTATTTTAATGTATTTATGTTTTAAGTTTAACAGTACACACCCACATGAACAACATATCTGGTATCTCTGTTTGTACCTGTAAATACCACGAGATAACAGGCACAGCGCATTTATCTGTTTATAGATAAACACTAGTGTATCACATGATTTTACACCGCTATATACATTGTATCGATAATATTATCTACAGTCAACCAACCTATTATGTTTATGGGAAAACATGGCCTAATGTTCCAATTAGTAGCGTTGAAGCAAAGCCCCCAATCTGTCTTAGTTATTTGCTTCGTAGCTGAACAGTCATCAATGATATATAATGTAGGACTTCCAGCACATTTATAAACAATATTCTTAACAGCTCTTGCAATATCTCTTCACCATTACTACTAACTGGATTAACAATCTTTATTTTTTTATCTCTCGGGTGTCGTATATCACCGATGCAACTTCAGTTGTTATAAGCCTTGTTCCATGCTATAGTTGGACAAAGTATAACTATATTCTCAAATACTCCAGCATATCTACCTTGTTGCTGTGAAAGCTCAAGTAGGTCAAGGACAAATTCCGTTTTACCACATCCGGTTTGACAGCATATAATAGCACGATGCGCATTCTTTGGCAAATCAATACAACGCCGATACATATCTTCCATGTTCTATATTTAGTTGCGCATCTTGAATTATAAACAAATATATATTTACGGCACCAGCTGCTTTGGCTGCTTTAGTAATCTGAATTGTGATACCTTCACTTGTATTTTATACTCTCAGTCCATTTTCATGTAAACAATTATCGTCTGTCGTTCTTAAGTCAAGCCAGAGGCCATACTTTGTTGTAAGATAGCCCCCAATTGATACACTGGACACATGTAATTCTTTATTAATAACGTTCACTATTGAATCATTAATTTGTCCGCAAGCAAACTGTTTGCGTATTTCATCCCACATATTATATTGTTTCATCCATTGGCTGCATAGCTGATTAGGCACACCCTCGACAGTAACTTCGACTTTACTTATTTTCGGATTATAGAATATTTCACTGTCTCTTGCAAAATCTGCTGTTCGTTCTTCAAATAACATTAACATTCCCTTCATAGAACGAGCGGGTGTATTCAAACTTATATTCCATAAAGTATCATTCTTATCTTTCATAATCTTTCTATGGCGAAGAATTCTATCATATAATATTGGCATTGGACCCATATATTGATATCTCACTATTGTTGCCAGATTAGGCTCAGTGACCATATCAAATTCTAAACTTATATTGTTAATTTCATAATCAGCATTCAAATCACCTGGATTTTTATGACCCTTGAATAATAATTAGATGTAAGTTCATATTCGAGTCTGTCACCTAAAACAGATTGATAACATGGCATATGAGCTTCAAGAAGCTAACATCTAATGGTATGTTCAAAATCTAATGGTATATTGAATCGATTACCAAATGTATCTGAGATAGCGTTATCTGCAGCGTGTGTAATATTAGCATTTGCTGCTCCAATCCTCAATTTTGTTACATTTGAACCTGCACTAGTATCTATACCTTGATAAACCAAATTATTTCGTTCTGGTGGTGTTTTCCATAGGTCACGATAAATGTAATAAACATCTGAATCGTCAATTGACGTAAGTTAATTACCAGATATTTTAATAGTTGTTTTCTTGACTATCGTAAGTTTTGAACAACTCTGCGATCGTCATCGGTTGATGTTAATGCAATTGGAAAAATTAAACGATTGTCTTATACCTTTCACTCCCAGCGGTTCTCTTAAAATGTCTGTAAGGATTAAGTTTTCTACTATATGTAGTCATTTTTTATTTATGTATTTTACATTAAATTAATACATAAATAAATAATGGCTAAAGGTGGAGAAGGTGACTTTATGCATTATGATAATGAGACGTATGCCCCTACAAAAGGTACCAATGAAACTATGATAGATGCGCCAACTGTTCAAATGGAACAATCAACTCCCGAGAGGGAGCGGTCTCAGCGAACAAGGTTATATAAATATTTAGAGATCAATTAAAAAACAGTTCTGGAATATCGGATCAGGATTTTGATTTAATGAGACCAGAACTGCATACTGACAATACAACACTGTACTGGAATGATGTACAAATAAGTCGTAAAGCAAATGTCAATACATTTTTAAAAACATTTACTGGCAAAGGAGCGGGAGAATTTAAACAGTTAATTGGCATACCCAAGAACAAGTTGCCAATAGAGGCAATTACTAAATTACAAACTATAGAAAACGAAATTCCAAATGTTGATAACATAGAAATGACTGAATTACCAAATACAGTTAATGACACAGAAACATCAGTAAAATAAATCATTAACACATTATCAAAAGATACATCAACAGGGATTACTGATCATTTTGAAACGTTACCATTGCAACAAACGAAGGGCTCTCTCACCAATAATATAGCAAAACTTGATGAGCTTGATAAACATATAAACATAAGAAAGCCACTGAATTAAAGTATCAGCTGCAATAACATTTGATGCTGAAAACCCAGAGGCACAACAAATAGAAAAACAAATTGCAGATATTGAATCTGAGCGTAAAGCTCGTCTTGAAGTTAAATCAAATGATAAGGAAACTTTTAGAATACAAATAAATAGAATACAAAGTACAATCGAAAGAGTATTACACAAAGATACAACATTAAAAGAGAGACTAAAAATACTCTTCAAGGAACAGGGAATAACAATAGTTTCCGTTATAACCGCTATTGGATTTATAATTTCTACTCTAATTTTAAGTGTTACTGGAGGCGCAAGTCGTGCTGCAAGTATTCCAAAACCACCAGGAAAAGGAGGATCTAAAGAATGGATTAAGAAACAATTAAAACATCTTGACCCTTTACTTGCATTGTTAGCTGGAAAAGTAGCAGCTGCATTACCCGGAATAATTGGCACTATTGTAGCTTGGTTGCTAAAAACTGCAGAGAAAGCCGTTGGTTGGTTAGCAAATAATGTACGGGCTTTAATAATAGCAATTGCAGGACTTCTATATATTTTTGCTAAAGATTATATTCTATCTCGATAATGAAATCGCTTGGTGCCATACATAATCCAATTCCATATACAGAGTCAACTTTTGACCTAGCATATTTTAAAACAATCCGATAATTTGAAATTATTTTTGCGCTCCAAGCATTGACCAAACGTATACTGTAATACTATCATTGAGTCGTTCAACTCCAGCTTGAGTATATCCAACTGAGTTATCTAGAACAAAACTGGTCCAGGCATTGGTGATATCAATGTGATGCTGGATACAATCATTCTCATTAAAGAATGGTGCATTGGCACTCCATGACCTAATCTGTATGACCTACTTGGCTGGAAATTCATAGAAAAACCGCCAAGATTATGATTCTCGTCGTCTATTTTTTGTCGGAAATCCTTGTTTGGATTAATACCAAATTCGGTGCATACGCTATGGTAAGCCGACACATCATAATTATTATCATACCAGCAATAGATGTGGTCATCTCATAAAGGAACTTTCATTTGAGCCAATATTCTAAGTGTTTGATACATAATATGAAATATATACAATGACTTCAAAAATGGGTCACCCCGTATCGCCAAGTGTTGGCTATATGAAACATCGCACCCGTAGGTAGCACATCATATTGCAAAGTTAAATTGATTCTGATACCACCGCATCGGATTATTCATCCAGTTAGTATATGCTTTATTATTGTTATCAACATTATCAGTTATTCTGGGATTAGGATACCCTTCTAAGGCATTTGAATATGTAGCCTTGAAACTTTTATCTGTTGTCACATCAATTTTGTTAAACATTGGAACCGTTTTCAAAGCATTTATATGGTTGTTATCGTAGTTTGCATTCTTATTAAATTTGAATGCAATTTTTTAAAACAATAGAAAATATGTATAATATAACTTTAAGAAATACAACAGCATCACTGCAAGACTGTATCGGTAATAACTATACTATACAAACGAAAAATAGGTTCAAAAAGTTGAACATACTGGGTTGGTTGGTACAACCTGTTACATGATGTACAGTATGTATGGTCTTCTACAAGTGGTGTCGCCATAAAAGATTCAATTCCAGCGTGATTATATTCGTTTGATAGGTTGAGTACAATATTAGGTAATGATGCCTTAACACTGACTATAAATAAATCCAACGGAATATGTACATAAACATAAACTGGAAAATGAAGTTGAGACAAGGAAAACAATACGAAATAAATATAAAAGAGCCGTGAACATATTAAATGGTGTTCAGTCTGGATTTACTACTGTGGGACTAGTAATGAGTGGTACAAGTACTGGTCTATTATTAACTTTTGTAGGACTTCCGGTTTCTATAGGAATAGGCATTACGGGTAGTATATGCGGTGCATTTGCATTTACAAGTAAATTTATTTATACAAAACTACTGAAAAAAGCTGGGAAAAAAAAGATGATGAGATACGTATGCTGGCAATGGCAAAACTTAATTATATTGCGAATAAAGTATCTGCTGCGTTAGAAGATGACAAAGTATCTGATGAGGAATTTAAATTGATAACAGAGGAAATGGATAAATATCAACAAATGAAAGCTGATGTTAGAAAGCCTATACAGATTTATATTTCTGCTGAAGAAAAAAAACCAGCTCCGAGAGCACATCAAATCGAATAAGTTAAATAATATAAATGGGAAGTAAATTTTGATTTTAGCATACCAAAATAAAACAATCACTAAAATTATTGGTTAATGATTGTTTTGTTTTTTTAATAGAACAAAATCTAATTTACATAGAAACAAAATCAGAAGCATGATATTGTTTTTCTTATGTTTGTATTATGGTTTCAACCCTAGTGGTCTTACATAGTATGGTGGATCTTTTTCTCTTAATTTTTCTATATGGTCCTTAAGTCGCTGTGGAGCCCAAACTTCGGTACCATCCCAAAGAGTAAGAATCATAGATTAACCATAGGTAGTTGTTATTGTTGTAAATTCATTAATAGTGTAAATTTCATTTTCCTTTATATCGACCCATTTAATTACGCCTGAGAATGTTTGCTTTCTAAGCCGTTCATCAAACTGTGCAGTTGTGATTGGGTGTGCAATTTTTTTGCTATACCGTTACTGTATATAAATATATCTTAAATAAATATAAATGGAGAAAGGATTTTGGAAAGGTTTATCAGCAGTAAAGAAATTAGCAAAGGCTGCAAAAGTAAGCAATACAAAAACATTGAATTTCTTACAGAAACAAGCTTTGTATGCCACAGCTGTTATGGATGTATTTGTATAACACCCCAGTAGATATACCAGTATGTACACGACTTGTATATGACATGACATAGGAAGTCCAAGCTTGTTTGAGATGGTAGATGAAAGAACAACATGACATTAAGTAGGGCATGCGATAACAGATGCTTGGCGAATAGTTCTGGGGAATAATCCGGGTCACACATATCATTAGACCCAATATCCAAGACAACAATGTCGCATCCACTGAGAATATAGTCCTTTTTATGGAGCCGGGAGAATGGGTCATTGAGTAGCAGCAGCCCCCCATAGCCAATGACGTCCACATTAAACTCGGCCTCAGCTAAACCAAGATTATGTCTGTCCGCCTGTACCTGCACAAATTGTTTTAGACGTTTTGGGAAGCTGTGCCCGAATACACACACATGCAGGGGATTTTCCATTCTAATGTGACGAATTTGGTGCTAAAAGTCGTAAGTCGTTTTTTCGCTATTTTTAAGGGGTACGAGTTACCATTGGGACGAGTTGTCATTTAAATAGAAATTTCGAAGCATCGGCTTGTTCACGCTAATGATCGTGTGTTACAGCCATAACAAAAACACGCAAACAGTATTTACACAAGATCGATAATTACTTCAACTTATGTCAAAGACAAAAACCCGAACTTCAACGTCCTACAGCCCCTTTTTGGTGAATAATGTTGACTGACAAATCTTTTTCTTTGTTATTATTTTTCAGGTGCGTGCCCTACGTCATCACATGACTCAGTTTTCAGGGGACGCAACTCAAGTAAACTAGCTACGGCATACAAACCGGATTATCTCCAATAATCGTCCTATATGGCAGATTTATTTACCTGCACCAAAGAAAATGGTACGGCCAAAGTTTGATGTATCTACTACATATGAAGTTCACAAAACTGATTTATTATTCTTACCACATGATACAGTTAAACGTAAAACTTATAAATATGCATTGACTATAGTTGATATTGCAAGCAGGTATAAGGAGGCTGAACCGTTGACTTCAAAAGATAGTAAAGAAGTTGCTAAAGCTTTTGAAAATATTTATAAAAGAAAATCAGAGTATCCAAAAGTATTGCAAGTAGATCATGGACGAGAGTTCAAAGGAGCTGTTACAAAAATGATGGATAAACATGCATTACAAATAAGAAGAGGTAGAACAGAAATACATAGATATCAGGCTATGGTGGAAAGATTTAATAGAACATTGACAGAAAGATTATTTGGGTATCAGTACGCAACAAAAATTGAAAATCCACATAAACGAAATATAGAATGGATTAAGAGGCTACCTAGTGTACTAAAGGCAATACATTCGGAGACGAACAAACCTCATAAAATTGAAATAAAAGAATTAAAGGATTATCCAGTCTGTCCAAACGCCAGTGTAAGATATGTATACCAACCGGTTGAACAAGACGGTGGAGGTAAAGGTAGAGCAACAGATCCAATATGGAGTGTTGATATTCATAAGATTAATTATTATATTATAATGCAAGGTATTAGAGTCTATTATTTGGGAACTCTGGCGCCACAAAGAGGTTTTGTCAAAGAAGAATTACGTATTGTTCCTGCTGATAACCAAACGCGTATGTATTAATTCAGTCTGGCGCTATCCATCGCATAGTATCTAGTGGTGTGAGTGTTGTTTTATTTATTGTTAATCCATGTATGTTATGTTTCATTGATCGTATCATATTCATTTTGCGAGAGTATTTCTGTTTATTGAATAATGCATCACTGTAGTGGGCAAAGTTTATTTGTTTCTTAACTACATATTTATTTACTCCCTTTGCTTTCTTGATGAGTTGCTCGTCCGCCTTTAATATAGACTACAACTTTGGACGCAGACCTATGTGCTCTGCAATAGCTGTTCTTGTACACTCATCTTTCATCTTCCCTATTATTTTTTATTAGTTATATCATGAAGTGGATTATCAATTGGATAATCAGATAGATCGTACTCATCTTTCATTTCAACCATGTCATTATACACATCTTCTGTTTTTATGCAGATCTTGCCTTCTTACGGAACTCTGTATTAAGACTAATATACGGTTCCAACCATCACTTCTATAGTGTATTACATACTTCTTCTTATTCATCAGATTAGGAACAAGCTTCTCACAATTAGCAACATTGTCTTCTTCTAATAGGTGTGTTTGATAATATGATAACCATTCTTTCTTCACTGCTAACTTTTCTGGTGCAAGAGGATAATCATTGTGTGCTTCATGTACATGTAGTTCTTTTGGATATTCTAAGTCAAATTCAAGAATCATTCCTTTGCCTTTCTTAATCTTACATTATTTGACCCACTTAAAACCAGAGTAAGGTAGCGCCTGACTCATTGTCCAACCATATAAGTTGTTTGCATCATAATACATTATATGATTATTCTCTTCTTCTGGGTTGTATCCATCAACATAAGGATTATTTGCTTTTGCATGCCTCTTGGAAACCATACGTATTCCACCACGCGTTCCTTTCTCTATAAACAAGTGCATATCTATATATGTTAGTAACTCTAGATCTATTTTTGTATGTTTAAGCTTTGCATCCCAAGACAGACCAGGAGCCGTGTGAATTAGTGTAGTGTATCTAGTTTGTACACTCCCATACATGTCTTTCTAAATGTCTGAAACACATCAGCAAGTAGTGTAATATCTGTTTTAAGATATAGATTATGGTAATCACCTATTGTTTTACAATTGAACTCTTTCAAAACCTTATGCGCATGTTCATAATCCTTATCACTAAATGCTCTCATCTGTTAGACTATTATATAACTTATATATAGGTGGTAATTGTGCTTCATTAAATCTGTCAAAGCTATCTACATAATCATATGAATATATTTCTTTTCGCAGCAATTAAAAGTGTGTAATTGTACTTTCTATTTGTAAGTAATATCCCTCATTCATCTCCTTAACTGTAAATTCAATATCACTATCAGTAACCTCTCTCACTGCATTAGCACATCCATTTAGAATTGCATCTGTATCTTTTACTGTATCTTTATAAACCATCAAACCATCAAATACAAGTGCACTCACTTCTACTTCACATTCATTTAGATACTCAAATGAAGCCATTAGGGTTTTGTTCTCTAGATTTCACATTAGGTGATTGACTGCTGCGCCTTTAATATTATATGTAGTTTCACGTTATGTTTTGATTTAGTTGCCAGTTCATGCAAGTCCACATTCAGCTCACTCACTCTATCAATGATATCACGCATTCCTTTATAGTATTTTATAAACCGCTCTGGATCATCTCTTTTCAGTTCCACTGTCCTTCCAAGAATTGCAAGTACATAGATTCGGTTTTTATAGGTTTTGCAGGTATAGTTTTTGGTTCTTCTTGTTGGAGTGCATCTACCATCTTTCTAAGTTGTTAATCATTAATTGCACGGTCACGGTGAAGCTGTAAAATGTATTTCACATCACTGGTACCCATTGTTTTCACTTGTATAATTACTTTTTATTGTCTAATATATTAATTGTAAATAAAATGGAAAACAATATATGTTGTTTTCTTAGAGTTGGCAAATATGGGCGGTGCAACGCCGATGCTACAAAAAGATCAAACTTCTGCAAGATCCACAATTATATAGTAAAACATAATAAAAGTAAAATAAGAGAATGCTTAAAATGTGGTGGTGGTACAACTGCTGAATACCAGATATGTTGTTCATGTGGAGGTGTACTGTTAAACTTAAAACATAAATACATTACAATAATTAAGCCTTACCTAGATGAAAGTAGGAAAATGAGGATGATTTTATCTGTGGAATAGTGTTTTCACGCTGTGTTTATCATCGTTCCTATATATATGTATAATGGGTGGGTCATTTTTATTTTACAAATTACTTTTTACCCGGGCTAAAGATCGATGTCTTGTGCACGAAAAAAGTAATTGTAAATCGAAGGTGATCCAGGACGCCGGAAAATGAGAATAATTATATATGTGGAATAGTGTTTTCACGCTGTGTTTTTATAATTAATGTATATGTTTATCATCGTTCCTATATATATGTATAATGCATGTGTTCTGGATCCTTTTTGATTTACAAATTGCTTTTATAGGGGCCAAAGACCGAATAAAATGAGGTCTTCTACCCGATAAAAGCAATTGTAAATCGAAATGAGCCAGGACACCCATTATACATATATATACCCGGAGTAACTGTACTGAAAGTTGTACGTGTGTAAACACGACAGCTAAGTTGAAGTAGCGGACAATGTCTATAGATGCATTTCATAATTTAAACCTAAACGTATCGGTAAATAAACTATAACAAAATAATGAAATAATCTTGCTTGAACTCTCCGTTATGCCTTGGCCAATATATTCGTCACCAGACTACTACCTTGTCCTACGACACCACCCCGTCAGTGGCCATACGTATCGTATATACCACGTAAATATTGTGCTCGTGTGCAAATTGATCTAGGATTAAGCTGATGAAATACTGAATACTCGCGCGTTGCCTTGGCAAATCTTATGATACGACTGTTTTGTCCACGAGATTGGTCGAGATATGATAATCCGCGTGAGATTTTGCGGTATCAAAAATACACCGTGTGCTAAAAATAAAAAGTGTTTACTCGCTGTATTTGCCATAGACTGATGTTTTAGTAACGCATACTGTTATTATGGTGATCAACTATGTATAATAAATTTATTTAACGAACTTTAAAGCTACATTAACTGCTGATTAGAACAACGACAACAAAGTCACAGAACCATGGCATACATCAGAAATAAAATATTATTCTCATCCCAAGAAATGAATCTGATCGTTTTCATTGTTTCAAGCGATTTAATGCTAGCCCTAAATCAATTAGAGCTAGCTCTAAATTATTTGTAGAGAGGTCAAAAAGAAATAGAGTTAATGCTCTCTTAAAATAAATTTATTTAGAGCTAGCTCCAATTCATTTGGAGATAGCTTCAATTCATTTGAAGCGCTCTCTAAATAATTTGCAGCTATCTCTAATTCATTTCGAGCTAGTTCTAAATGATTTAGAGAGAGCATTAATTAGACGGGCTTTTAGAGGTAGTTCAAATTGATTTATGTACAATGGGTTACATATGGCACACGGACACAAACTAGTATAAATCATCTACAGTAGGTACAATGAATTACATAGGGTCATATGGTACAATGGCACAAAATGGTCTACAATATCTACATTAGGGTACAATAGGTTACATAGGGTAAAAGGGTACACCATAGTATGTATGTAAGGATGCTGTGAAGTGTTAAGTGATGTAATATAATCGACACGATGATTAATTGACGGAGATTGTGATTGTTGGTTGCCATTTTGGATGCATATGCATATATTGTCAAGCAATAAATTTTAGTGGTGAAGTATCATAAGCTTGTATTTCATTTCTAAAACATAATTCAATACGAATAAGCGTTGCATTGGTGAAATAAAATAGATGGGCCGCGCTCTGTGAAAACCAGCCTTAATGACAACGTCATGAAAGGCTGAAAATGACGTCGCAAAGTTACGCATAAAACCAACGTCACGTCGGATTTTGACACTTGGAATTGTTGCGTCATTGCAATAAGTTGTCCTATTTATAGCCGTACGCTTTACGGCTCACAAATATTTTTATGTTGGATATGCGTGGCAGAATTGTACAGTTGTTTTAATAGTGGTTCAGATAGTTGTCTTTTTTTTCCTTCAAGGAAATACGTAGTAATTTTGTCGATTATTTTTATACAAAAGGGCATATTGCATTTATGATTTTTATAATATATTATATCATATGGACGACTTGTGAAATGACGTTTGAAACTAAATAACCATACGACCGGTATTTTTAGATAACACATAACAAAATCAGTATTATGTAATCATAATGCTAATATTTCTTTAAACTTTATTTATATATTTATTTAACAATTACAAACAAACGCGAGAACAATTGTAGTCGGCTGCATGTTTCTTAATTTGGGTTGAAACCGGAATACTCACAGAAAACAAACTTATCCTGTCTGGCGACCACCATCAGATATACATGTACTTACAACTTGAAGATCGAACGCGGGGCGCATGTGTGCGCTCTTTGCTAATTATGCTATACGGTCCCGTTCAGATTAGAGCGGGGGTGGCTGTTTTCGGCCGTCTAAGACGGAACCGTACACGCTGTACAAACCCAGTTCCGATTTTGGGATTTATTTATAGATTAGACTGCATTACGCATTTTGATGAGTAACGCTAATTTTCATTTGAACGTGACAAGCGAATTTCGAAATATGTAGACACACTCGGGTAAATCTGCATTCATGTATTCATGACTTAATTATGTGTCTACTTAGATCTACATATAGCATGCTTATATTTATGAAAAGGTCTTGGTTTACAGATGTCGTTCTATGGAAAACGATTTAATACGTATTGGCAATACTTTTGCACTGTTTGTCTCAAATTTAAAACTCACGGGGAAATGAACATGCACAATATAAGATATCAACTTAGGTTTAAACGTGTTTACTGATGGTGGGTGGTTAGTGCCGACGGCCGGTCAGACCCGGTTCAGCTCTACGTGAAAGTGTGCCCGCAACCGTTACTTTTATTAAATAAAATGCAAACAGTTGGTTCATTAACTGTGACACGTATTCTGGATAAAATTAGTCACGGATAGAACTGTATGGAAGGTAATATCCGCCATAATTATATGTGATTTGATGCTTGCTTGCTGATGACATTTCACGTTCTATGCGTGTTATTGCATTTACCGTTTGTATTTATGACAATTCTATATGACCTGGTGTTTCCCTGCTGATGGAATTACAACTTATATCTGTCACACCTCAATTAGACTCGTGACTCAGAAATATCAATGGAGTATTTATTTACAAGATATACACGGTATTTGCACTGTACAAACGTATAAGGGTGTGATAGAGTATCGTTCACTACTTATCACTTACCGCTCTCTATATGACTCCTACAATACTAAACCTTCTACCGTACTACTCCCCTTATTATCCTCCTACTCAATCTATGCTATTCCTCGATGCTCCTCTTCCTTTAGTACACCTCCGACGATACCACCTATTTCTATACCCCTCCTCCTATACTACCTCTCCATCCATGATGCTAACTTCAGATACTGCCCGACGATACTTCTCTAGTTACCTATATACACGTAATGTCAATTAATCATTATATATATGTCATACCATTCGGTAATAATGAACATGAAACACATGCATGCACATATCATATCACAATTACAATAAATTAGATAAATTACCAAATTTGTCACAGTTACAAGTTCGTCACAGTTACAAGTTTGGCACAGTTACTATTTCATCATGTGTCCTATTGTTGTACACTCTATGATCTCTAATATGTGATAGTTAATTTATGTCTATAGTATAGGACTGTACATAAACACGGTGGTTAATGCTGGCTCCACGCACTGTTGTACACACATGTCAAGTTCCATAGTTGCTACACGAACTGTAGCATCGTAACGTACCGTAATGACAGTTACACCAATTATGTTGCATGTATATATCATGCAACACTCGCACGTATGACACCAATACCGCTGCACACACTGTAGCAAATGATCAATAGGTTACACAACGTAGCCACACACACTGTAGCAAATGATCACTGGGTTACACAACGTAGCTACACACACTGTAGCAAGCTACACACGGATTACACCATATATGTTGTACACACTGTAGCATGTTACCTCTTGGCTACCATTACACAAACTTTGCTACACACACTGTAGCAAAGCATTACTGGTTACACCATATATGTTGCAAACACTGTAGCTTTATCCAACCTGGTTACAGTTACACAAACTTTGCTACACACACTGTAGCAAGTTACACATACGGGTTACACCGCATCTGCCACACACACTGTAGCAAGTTACACATGCGGGTTACGCCACATCTGCCACACACACTGTAGCAAGTTACACATGCGGGTTACGCCACATCTGCTACACACACTGTAGCAAGTTACACATGCGGGTTACGCCACATCTGCCACACACACTGTAGCAAGTTACACATGCGGGTTACGCCACATCTGCTACACACACTGTAGTACAAGTTACACTGGAGCACGATTCTGCCTCGTCTACACATAGCCTTCTGTCACTGGTCTACTCTAGGCAAGAATGCTGGGCCTACACCCGTCGCTACGTCTGGGGTGGACACTGCAATACAAAGTACAGCTACATTTGCACCTTGCTATACATTAACATACTTGCATATTAATAGTTGGTACAGCCTTTACGAATACAATCCAGTCAGTTTGCAGACAAAAGTTGTGCACACATTTATGCAGCCAATATAGTTCCAATTTAGAAAATGAAAACTGCTCTATATTCCACTATTGTATCCCTTATCTCTTACATCTACTACCTAACAACACTGCACGGTACTGACGCCAACTGGGCTGTATAAGACGACATAAATCCTGAATATTTGCACAACACACATCCAACTTCACCAAACTTTCCCAGCTGACTGTCCAGAGTATTCATACAAATTTCTCACCTACGAAAATTTACTCACCCTACCTATCTACAACTAAGCCTAGCCATTGTGAGATAATTACACCAAAAGCCTTGACCAGAGTGACCATTCCCAATACTGTTAATACACACAGGCACTTGGATAAATTACCATTCCTATATCCACAGGTACTCGATACCAGTACATCAGATCGTGACAATATCCATGCTATTCTATTCGTCATTTGTATTTATGACATTTGAAATCGTCTTGGTTGTAATATATATTTGTCTTTATTGCATGCGCATTTGGCTTGATGTTTCATGCATTCGTACAGTTACAATTGAACCAATGCGTTCGTTTTAATTACATGCCACATGTGGCTTGATGCTACATTGTCAGTGACATCCGGAGTTTCATTTTGATTATTGCATCGCTGTTTTGCGATACGCTTGTCAGCTCGCTATGCCACGCCCCTTGACAACAATAATTGCAACATAAATTTGGGAACAACCATTATGACGCCAGTTGCGCTGCTAAAACTCAAAATAGTTCTCGCTAAAATTGTTTAATATGCTGGTACTCAATTTCTCAATTTCTCTAACCTTAAACATAGAGTGCTACATGCCAGGTTATAATATAGGGAGACATGTTTTTCTTTATTCTTTGAATCTGACATTTTTTTGGCAAAATGAACATTGATTTACCGTTACCAGACGTACAAATTGACATTATTATACTTTTTATATCAAACGCCAGTTTGATATCAGGGGCGATAGCCGTGTTTCTTTAAAATGATAACGGAAGCAACTATTTATTCCATTTATTTATTTTTTGAGGTGCAATATCATACTTTATGATATGTCGATAAATATATTTATTCAGCATGTAGTTGATATAAATAATTTAAAAATACTGCATCATTTGCATATGGAACTAGCTTGATACCACCGCGAATCTCTATGAGTACATTAAAGATTACTAAATAATTATATCTGTGTAGCTGGCACTCGTTATTTTTAAAAGTGGTGGACAAGTTGATATTATACACTTATTTAATTACCCCAGCTTCAACAATAATTAAATCTATATTTTAATTAGTCAAGATCCAGAGCAGAATGGGTGCAGGTTAATGGAAAATAGGTCCCACAACATCCATAAGAAAAATGAAAGTAGCAGAGAATAGCAAAATATGTGGTAACGGGTTAGTGTTTTAGGAAAAATCAATGGTGGTGGGCAACCTTAGTCTGATCCCTGACGGATATTGTCTCAAACATTTACAAATTTAAGCTTACTTTAGATCGTTGTTAATTTACTTACTACTTAACACTGGATGTCTATGTGCTTTATTGTTTTGTTATCAAAGGGGCGTTCTAGTCGGAGGTGTGTATATAATATAAAACAACTACCAGGAGCGGATCCAGGATTTCAGGTTAGGGGGGGGGGGGGGGGGAGGCGGGCGGGACTTCTTAATAGAAATAGTTTACTATATTTTCGAATTAGCAACATTTGTTCGTCGACCAAGCGGAGCTGGGAGATTGCTAGGTGGGTCCGGCGGTATGCCCTCCGGAATATTTTTGATATCTATACCCCATTTTTCTGCGTTATATCGCATTTTAGAGCAAACACATCTTTACTCGCCAACTTTTAGGGGGGGGGGGGGGGGGGCGCTTGTTTTCCCCTACGCGAATCCGCACTGGAATACACACATTCTATATTTGCAGATTCAACGCTTCTAAATTCAAACGGGACGTTTCAAACAAATGTCGCAATTTTGTGGTCGGTACAAATTTAGTGTGTAAATCACTGACTTGATTATATAGTGTGCAGATATTAATTCAAAATACATGTACGTACGCCACGGTGCTTTTTAGCATGGCTGGGTTGGCCACTCATTTCTTTGTTCACAAAGGCGTTGAACGTGCTCATGTTTTCTGAAACGCAACACAATTCAATTGCAAATTTCCTTTTCAAATTAATCATTCCCGTATATATATACATGCACCAGTACTACATGTATATGCTTATATACTGCCGGTATTTTTATCAGAACATTTTATAGCAATTATACAATCATGTATGTCACATCGACACATTTTCCCGACATTGATATGTTTATGTATATATATTTGTTTTCAAATGGTAAACCCATTATCAAAAATTCAAACCCACACACATTTAAAAATACACAGTAATGTATAATTTTGCCCTGAATGTTCTGTTGGCCACATTTGATTTTAACAACTATACATTCCACTTACTAAATAAATACGTATGCTGTCGCGCGAGCATCAGTCACGCAAATAACAACATATGAAAGAATCTACAAAGTACGGTTGATAAATGCATACATTTATAAAATTTTAGCCGAGGGAGTGGGGGTCAGCACAGGATTTCCCCATAGACCTCCTACCTGAGGTACATGTACACAAGACCGTCCGTCAGTCATATTGGCTACACTGGAAAAGTTCCTCCCGCTTTCTGAGATGTAAATCTAATTCCTAGAGTCGGGTATGGATAGTCGATTTTTAATTTGTTTAAAACTCCCCGGGGGTATCCGACTACCCTCTAGACACCATCTGGCGCTGAATTCATTGATATGTGCAGCCATAGGCCTATCCAAATTCTAACCAAATTCAGGTCATTCATTTCTACAGAAAATAGTACATTTGATTCAATCACAGATTGTTTCAATTTCAAACACCAGGAATGTCGTTTAGTTGTTTGTGTTTAGTCTTTGGTGAGTGACGTAATGTCTACATCAATAAATGACGTCACAATTAACTGTTACGTAAATAACGTCAATTAGATTCTGAACTAAATTCTCAAATAATTACAATGTATCTTTCTGACGGTACATGTATATGCATAATCTGTGATAGTTACGAAGTCACATGTGGGCTAATTATAGATTTAACATCGATAGTGGTGTGTTTGGTTTGTTCACTATGTACATATCATAGCTTTATTCTGTTCACTGTTTTTACACTTGTAGATACATTTAGTGCAACTTATCAGCAAATACAGTTTACAGCAAGCACAGTCAATGAGTCTATGAACACGCATTTCTACTGTATGCTGTTGTGTTGCATTGTACAAACGTCAGCGTTTCAATAACGTCATTTTCTCGATGACGTTTCTTTTTCTTTTCCTTGCGTGATTCACATGGTGCTACAAAACGTGAGATAAAACAAAAAGTATGAAACATATTTGCATTTTCTTTTCAGCATATTATTTTTGAAAGGTGTCCGCATCATAAAATGTTGTCATTAAGGGTGGTTTTCACAGAGCGCGGCCCAGATATATATATGATTTTGTGTGATAAGGTAAGGTAGTGGTTCATGGGCGGCCATCTTGGATTTTGGTGGTCATTTGGATGAAATGTTCATGTTTGATTGTATGTCAATCTCAAATACTGGTTCCAATGTGTTCAGTACGTTTAACAATGTGTACATGCGATTTTGCGGCAATTTATTTTGACATTGGCAAAAAAGCCCTAGGCCTTTATGAGCAGAAACTGTTGCTGTTTGGGGTGTCCATTTATAGGGCATAATAGTTATGCGAAAATGATATGCTGGGATACAAATACTATACCTTTCAAGAAAATGTGCCCCCCAAGTGGTAATGATGACCCCGTCTGGCTCACTCACTACGAGAGATTTGGGAAATTTGGTTACGTCCAAAATTTACCATCCAAATTATTGATGACGCCGGTATCGCATTTTCAAAGTTCTCCCCCTGATAAAAGTACTCCCCTCGATACACAGACGGGAGTACTTTCAAAATGGCTAGTCGGCCCATTTTCAAAGTACTCCCCTCGATACACTAACGGGAGTACTTTGAAAATGGCTAGTCGGCCCATTTTCAAAGTACTCCCCTAAAGTTTCGATCAATCTACGCAGTTTGTATACGCCTTCAGTATATAGGATCTATGTCATAGGATTGTTGGGCATTAAGTGCAACTTTCATCATATGTCCTGATATATTCTGAGGGGGAAGTGGTTTGGAATGGGTATACACGGCCATTTTCAAAGAACTCCCCTACTTCCGCCGTGCATGTACTCATGTATGAGATACTGAGGGGGAGTGGTTTGAAAATGGGTAAACACTGCCATTTTCAAAGTACTCCCCTAAACAAAATGAACGAGCATGACGATGTGACGCATAGAATCAGCCTACGCGTTTATGGTATAAGATTCGCGTCTACAGTGTTGGTCGATGTTGTGCATACTTCCGCCGTACATGTACTCATGTATGAGATACTGAGGGGGAGTGGTTTGAAAATGGGTAAACACTGCCATTTTCAAAGTACTCCCCTAAACAAAAAGAACGAGCATGACGATGTGACGCATAAAATCAGCCTACGCGTTTATGGTATAAGATAAGTGTCTACAGTGTTGGTCGATGTTGTGCATACTTCCACCGTGCATGTACTCATGTATGAGATACTGAGGGGGGTGGTTTGAAAATGGGTAAACACTGCCATTTTCAAAGTACTCCTTAAAACTTGGTAGGAATGATCGATGTACAATGCTCTTTCAAAGTTGTTAAAATGGTGACCCCGGGTCAATTTTTTTATTTTTGACCGAATATGGTCATGTCTATATCAAATCGAAGGTATGAAAGAGACGATCTCTCTGGTACATTTTTGTCGAAATTGGTGGCCAAACTTCACAGTTATTGTCCATGGGTGAAGTCTTTTCAGATTTGCTAAAACGGAGGTCGTCAAACGACCATGCATCAACACTTGGAATAATATTCACAAACAATAAAACACAGCTACATGAACTAAATTTATTACCAAAAATTAAGTCATTTCAAAACTGTTTAACAAACTGGCAAAAATGGAACTTGACATTAATCGGCAAGATAACTGTATTAAAGACCTTCGCGTTACCAAAACTAATATACCCACTGACAGTCCTAGAGAACCCGGCTGAAGAAACAATCAAAACAGATTAATGACATAATGTACAAATTTCTCTGGGATGGTAAACCCGATAAAATAGCACGAAAAATTATAATACAAAACTATGAAAACTGTGGTTTGAAAATGATTAACATACATGCATTCATCAATTCACTAAAATGTTCATGGATAAAACGCTTAAAAGGTACTAATCAGAATCAATTAAAAAAAGCATATAATAGGAAACTAAGTAAATATGGTGATACTGTACTATTTAAAAGCAATCTAAATTCAAATGACACAAAACACCTTGTAAAACAATATTCGTTTCTAAACAATATGTTCACATCTTGGTGCAAAAATCAATTATAAACATTCTATACCAACATATCATATGAAATATTATGGCATAACTCAAACATAAAAAATGAAAGAAATATAACCTTCTTCTATAAAGACTGGTATGATAGAGGTATAATGTATTTAAAAACACATATATGATTTTAGAATAAAAGACTTTTACAGCTTCAACGATATGAAAACTATATATGACATAAATAATGGAGATTTCTTGAGATATTACAAATTATTAGGTAATATTAAAAACGAATGGAAAATAGAAATGAAAACCGTGCCATTGGATAATGAAATACGGAAATACAAAATAAATAAATCAATGTTTATCATCAAAACATATTAATAAAATGTTATATAATATACAGATGAAAACATGAAATTAACACAGCAAAAATATATAATTAAATGGGAAAGTGAGTTAAATAAACAAGATATCGAATGGAAAGGTATTTTTTCACTGTCATATAAAAGCACAATAAGCACAAAACTTCGTGCGTTTCAGTACAAATATTTAATGAGAATAATTCCAAACAATGGCTTTTTATTCAAATGCAAGTTAAAACCTTCAAACTTATGTGAATTCTGTCATATGAATGTGGATTCTAATAAGCATATGTTTTGGGAATGCACTGTCATACAATCATTTTGGTCGGATATCAACATACTATTACAAACAAGTAGACTAGACTACAATAGTAATATAACATATGCAAACATATCATTTTGTAACGTGAAGGTCGACTGCAAAAATAAAACAATGATTATAAGCTTCCTAATTCTTCTAGCAAAGTATTTAATTTTTATGTGCAAATACGATGAAACGCAGCCATCGATAGGCCGCTTTAACACATATATGAAGCACACAATAAAAATAGGAGAAACTATTGCCACTATTAAGAATAAACTAGATACTTTTCATTCAAAATGGAGTGACTTTATAGAACAAAATACGTAGACACAATCATTTGATATAAGAACCAACGAATGTATATGTATGAGCCCGGACCATTTATTTGACCCCCGTCCCCGACTTTTGGACATTTTCTTCTCCGAACTATACCAATCTCATAGCCCATATGCCCTATATAGACTCCTATATTTTAGTTTAAAAACTCAATGTTACATGTAGACATGTATTCTTAGGTTAATTATACAGGCTATGATGTATTCATGTTTTTGTTGAACTGGCAGAACAGCTGTACTATGTTTAATGAACTGTATGTTTAATCATATCATTGTATTTGTACATGTACATGTAGCAAAGAGAATAAAATATTAAATGACAAAAAAAACGGAGGTCGTCGCTAATCGTCGCAAAAATGCTTAAAAGTCTTCTTCTCATGAACCGCCAGCTGGATTTCGACGAATCTTGGTAGGAAAGATCGACGTAGAATGCTCTTTCAAAGGTGTTAAAATGGTAACCCCGGGGTCAAAAATGGGCGTGGCCCGTGGGTCAAATTTTATTTTTGTCCAAATATGCTCATGTCATATATCAAATTGAAGGTATCGATAAGGCGATTGCTCTGGTGCAATATTTGTCGGAATGTATGTCATCCATGATGGCCTCCAAAAGGTCCATTTTGAACGTCTTTTTCTCAATCAACCACATGGCCGATGCTGGCCAAACTTCATAGTAAGTTAAGATCCTCGGATGAAGCATTTTCAGATTTGGTAAAATGAGAGTCATCGCTTAATCCAAGATGACCGCCATCTAAAAATAGCAAAATATTTTTAAAACACATATGAACTCAATGTCACATTCTCCTCTGGTGTTCATGGAGTCAGGTGAGTGAATTAGGGCCATCATGGCCCTCTTGTTTTTGGTTACCATGGCAACAAGATATTTTTCTTTACCGACAATATTTACCTCAACAATGGGAATTGCACAATGCTAGCAGTCGGTTTTGGGAAAAATGTGTTATTCTGGCTGGGCGTTATCAAGCTATGCAGCATCTCCCACACTGACCAAACTGTACTTAAACACGTCATCGCCGTTTGTTATTTGGCGAAATAATTTCGTCAAATATGTTTGTCTATCTGTCTGTCTGTCTGTCTGTCTGTCTGTGTGTGTGTCTGTTAATCTGTTCGCGGCATACAGGTCGTATTTTTCAATGTATAGCCATGATATTTGCTACATAGATCAGGAATGATAATCGCAAGAAGTGGGTAAATTTTCAGCTAAGTCGGTCCTCCTGTTTTCCGTGTGTCTGTTGATCTTTTCACGGCATGCAGGTCGTATTTTGCCATGTATCAAGAAGATATTTGGTACATAGGTCCGGAATGATAATTGGAAGAAGTGTTTCGATTTTCAGCTAAATCGGTCAATTGGTTTTCCGTATAGACTAGACTTTAATCGTGAGGCGCAGGTTCAACACTTGTTGCAGGTGCCAGACCTGTGTAGATAATTGTTTCTTAACTTTCTCATGAATATGCGAAATCCTTTGAAAGCTGCCAGAACTGACCAAATGATCACTACTGTGAGATTTCTTGACCGCTGTAGTAGTATAAAGGGAGTCAAAATCATACCACCTACGGTGGTATAATGTCCACCTCTCTATGCTACCCCCACCACCCCCGAAAAATCAAAAAATGGTTAACGATGAAATTGTCTCCCTACAGCAAATTTATGAATTTTTTGAAAAAATAATTTTGAAAAGAGTGAGTCAAAATGATACCACCTCCAACCAAAAGTTGGTGGTGATATTGAACGATAAAAAGTGGTATTGTAGTCCAATTATATTGGTGTCATAATACCTCATGTTTTTTTCACGTCAAATTGAACAGAAAAACACTACCAATTATAATAAAACAATTATATTGGGATTATAACAAAATGGATAATAAAATGCAATGTGAATTGAAAGCTTATAATGCCTGTGTTGAAGAAGTTTACGAAGCTTACGGGGGTTATAGTCCTATATATAAATTCTATAAATTGAAAACACTAAACAATATAGAATACATGAAATATCAGCGTAATTTATTACGCTCCGATAAAAACGTTTTATTTACAATATTATACCGACAATTATGTGAACTATACAAGAGGCAAATACAAACATTAAGAAGGATAACGCGTATCGTATATAAAACTAAGGTGTATTATATAAAATTGTTAAAACCCAACTATGCGTTTACGGATGTACATTTCTACGATATCGCTTTTAAAGATATTGAAAAATTATTATTGAACAGAAAAAAAACTATTAATTAATTTATGGTGTAATCACAACACCAAGCAGACGACAATGTTACAACTACACGTGATATGAACAGGCACATTAGGTGTCCTACCTTACTTGCATATTAAGTGTCCATTTTAGAGAGATTTACACGATTACATCTTCCGGGATGGAAAACAAACACACTGTAATATATACTACACACACGAGGGTGTGTATTACAGCCGAGAATGTGGCAACCCGCTATCGATATTCCGGAAGTATTTCCTAAATTCTGATTGGTTGGCATGTTTTTTTATTTTTCTAATTTTACTTTTAATAATTTAGAACGTTATAACCTATATTATTAAATCAAAACGAACTTGTTATATGCAAAAAAATATAAAAAAAAGAGTAAATATTTGGTATTGCAAAACACGGTTTTAGCTTAATATATGTAAAATTAACAACAATAATTTGTCTTGGGGGACGCCCCTTGATAAAAAATGAGCGCTCAGTGCTTCCGAGCAGGCACTTCCAAGGTTGCCTAGAATTTCGACACTGATTCCTAGATCAGCCGATAGATGAGGGTGTACTGTACGGGTAGCTATACACCCGGCTAGCCATAAGACAAGATGAGATGAGATGAGAAAGAGAAAGAACAAAGAAGGTGGCTAGCCGGGTGGGCCCAGAAAGGTTTTGCTGGCGCGGGTTCGAGCCTCGATGGGACCTAAAACTTTTTTTTTTTTTCTAAATTGATTAAATTGTCTATTATTATTAATACATTGTTTACTTCACCAATATAATTAATTTTATAATTTTATAAAAAATTAATTAATAATTTGTACAAAATTATAAAATATCACAATTTCGGAATGGTGGTGCTGTAACATTTCCTCCGACTTTATTTTCAAGTTTTACCCTAAAGTTATCCCAATCAGTACTCTCAATCTTGGACATGGTGGCGCGCGATTTGATTCTAATATCATTTTTTAATTCTTCATATCTCCCCATTTCTTCCACCACGGATTCAAACTCTAAATTTGATATTTCATTATCGGCCAACGCTTTTGACACGATAATGTCGATGCTATTTTTCTTAGACCTCACGAGAACGGATATTCTATCATGTTTTCTACTTTTTTTCTCTAGTTTTACACCAGCCACCCTAATTACCATACAAAGTATTCCAGATAAAACTGTAATTCCACTCAAAACCCCAGCAATTGGAACTGTTACAATGGTAGATAGCGTTGCAGCAGTCCCCGCACCACTCATTACAGATATACCTGCCAGAACCGTACTAGATGCCTCTGCTAAATTTGCAACGCGCTTATATTTTTTAGCATTTATTTTTCTATTTTCACATTCTCTAACTAAAATATTCTGCATAGCGACGATATTATCCAACCTAAAATCTGAACTTCTTTCGCCAATATCATCCAATTCGCGAATTGGATTGGTATCCAACATTGTTGGTATTGGAAGAGTATTCGGAAGCGGTGATTCGTTCATGATTAAATTTTACAAATCAAGTTCAATTAACAATGTAACAAATGTGGAAGAACTCGCTGGGTCAGTTAATAACACTACCTTCTGAAAGTCTAATTGGATCGTCACCGGCGAACAAAACCACCGATGCAATATCTCCAGCGAGATTAATGACTCCAACCCCCCGTTCTTCCCCATCCACTACAATATTTACGATGACCGCGCCCACAGGTTTACCATTAGCATTAACCGATCAGACAGCCATTCGGAGAAGCGTACCTGGAGCTGTCATGGTGTATCCCCCATATTTATTGCTTTGGCACCGAATGAGTATTCATAAAGCCCCTCATTCAATGGGCCCCGCTTCTCAGCCCAAACTGTGATGACACGTTTTTGTTTTTTCAATAAATTAAACTGCTCTACAGATGTGTTCAACAATCCGGCAAGCCCCCCGATAGCGGTATGGGCCTCAACACGAACCCTTTCCGAGATCTCCTCAAGTGCTTTGTTCGCGGCTCTACGAACACGTTTCAGTTTATCGGAAACTTCAGTAAACTCTGTACGGGTCTCTTCCCGAAATTCTGTTATTTGTTCACCTAGTTCAGTAAGTACTGCATGATCCTCTTTTCCAACTTGGATTATTTTCCCACCGAGATCCTTAAGTCCTGTATGTGCCTCTTCGCGAACTTGTGCAGTCGCCGTCAGGACGTCTACTCTAAGCTGTGTCATACTCATGTGAATCCCGTTTGTGGCCTCCGATATAGTTTTATTGATCAGGGCCTTGGTTTTTCCGGTAGTTAAAAAGTCGCTCTCTGTCGGGATGAATCCCCCTTCTGCCGGTTCCAAATTCTTTGAATCTGTCACCCAATCGCAATTGGAATTGGAAGAACTACCTGGTCCGTATATACTGATAATAATTTTCTTTAAATTAATTATAATATCGGGGCACCTATGCTCAATTGGAAATTTCGAGAACGACCGAAATCGGGTAATAGTTATTCAACTTTCTCGCTTGCTCATCAAGAATAGAGACCGTAAATTCATGGATGTGTCCCGTTTCAAAAACTTTCATCTCGGGGTGTGGGAAGTCTAAGGTCACCGTCTCCCCAAAGAAACATTCGCTGGCTTGCACGGTTTTCAGTAATGTGCTGGGGGATCCGTCTACCATGTTGTACGATGTGTTCACCATATCCAAGTGCACCCTGAGAGTTTTCGTGAAGGCGAAGTCCACCGGGTTATCGCCGACGTACTCACCCGAGACGAACACTCCTTTATTTGTGGAGTATGCCATTGTTGTGAGCCCGGTAGCCTTCGATACTGTGAGGTTGACTTTACCGTCAAGCTCTGAGGTGACAAAATCTTTGACCTGCCTAAAACTCCACAGTCCGGGAGGCAGCTTTACCCCTACTTGTTGTTCATCCTTCACATAGTAAAACCCTTCACTCTTCCCCACATTCTCCCACCCAACCGTGAAGGTGATTGATCTGAGACCGACCCGGCGTTTTCCGCAGCAGTTGTCGATTGACTTTTGAAGTTCACAACTCTCTTTTTGAACATTAGTGATAGTAGCAAACACAATAATACATTTCAATGGATAACAAAGCATTTAGCTTTAATTATGATGCAAAGTACGCGGTCGGAGGTAAATACACACAACAAGATGTTGTTAACCCCCTTGTACACCAAACTGTAACAGTTAGACCGAACAGTGGCTTTACCACCAATTTCCCTAACATGTTTGAGAAATATGTAGTTCCAAAGACTACTAGTCAAGATGTAATACTAAGATGGGATTTTTCCCATATGAACTTCTGGCAGAAACAGCTAAATTTCGCTGTATGGTGCGTAACAGCCGGATGTGGAGTTTCACATAAAGACCATCTGACATCTAAGAATGTCATGCTCCGAAGTGTCTACAACTTCCATGTGTATTACACTATTAGGAGGATTCTCAAAGAACTAGGTATTCCACTGCCTCAAGACGTCGGCTGAAATCCCATTTCCAGCACATACGACCGTAAGGCGTTCGAAAGGTTGCGTAACGAATTTGGGGTACCAAAAGACGCGGACTGGAGACAGAAAGTATACACCCCAACCAACAGCTTAGGGTTAGTTCACCTTAAAGGCTTAGTTAGTGGTGAGCATCTTAATAAAGTCCCTGTATATTGCTCAGGGTTGTGGAGTGCTCGCGGAGCTACCCCACCACCAGTTAGAAAAATGGCAACATGCACTAACTATAATTATAAGTTGAATACGATGACGTTCGGTGATGAAGTGCTTGGAGATCTTGCGTGTAAAGATGGTTATTGTCATTGGCTACCTACTAAAGAATCCCACGTGGAATACCAAGACCTGGGTGATACTCCACAGATGCGAAATGCGTGGACCACATTTATGTTAGATAAAAGCACTGGATTTACGCAGGGCGGGGTTACCCGCCTCAACGACTCCATTCGCACATATGTCTGGGCAATCCTCGCCTCACAGACGCAAACTCTTAGTGCTATAATAGGAGTCGGAACGGCGTTTGACGCGCAAAAACAATTCTTGGTACTTGTAGAGGTCGCCATCTCAGGTAAGGTGGACCTGGAGAAGGCGATACAGCGGTATCAAGACGTTTTGCAGAATGCCCACACCCCAGTAGACTACGTATTTGGAATAGGCTTTATATGGCGCCGAGCAATATGATACTACGAGACGACCCGGTTGACGGTTACAATAATCAGATCATAATCGCCACCGCCAATCAAAAAATCGGCCACAACGGGAACGTGAACACGGATATTATCAAGCTCCCCACCAAGACAGTCGGGAGGGGGGTTGTAGATGGAACCTATTACGTAAAACCCCCAATTCACAAATTGGATACACCCACCCCAGTACCCCCAATTCACGAATTGGATGCACAATCAAGTTCCCCCAATTCACGAATTGGAACAGGAGCGGAAACATCAATCGAGATTGGAAGAACAACCCACGAGGAGGAGAAATTAGGGCTCGTCGTTGCCCTCATGGCGATAGGACTACTCGCGCTTTGGTTTTAGGAACTTCCAATCTCGATTGGTGGCGAAGAATAGTAGGAGACCGGCGATCGCCACGATTAAAGCCCAAGTATTTTTGGCAAGCCATCCGGCTGTTTTTGATAATATAGATAACAAGTAAGAAACGATATTTCCGATCAACCCAGGCAGTGCGGCAGCCGCCTTTCCACCTAATTTAGCGAGGAGATTGGCTAAGGCTTTTAGTTGTTTTTTTACCCACTCCTTAGCTCCACCGGATGATGGCGCGGGTGCTGGCGCGGGTGCTGGCGCGGGTGGTGGCGCCGCACCACCAGTGAAAGCTAAAACTATGGTCGATAGAATCATGCCGAAAAGTGTGACGATGCTCACTATTGTGATGCCCTGCTCTCTGAACAGAGTGCGAAGACGCTCACCGAGTGTCGTGTCCTCGTGCAGAACCCTCGAGATTGTTTCGTGGATTCGACTTATTTGGGTGTGGAGAGCCTCGCGGCAAGCCGATGCAGCCTCTAAGCGAGCTTCTCTTTCATCCCGCGAAGACCGCAGTCGTTCGGTGATCCGCTCGGTAGATTCTCTATCGCCACGGGCTTCCTCCAGTTTCTTTTCTTCTAGCGCGATATGTTCATCCAGCGCCGTGAGATTGGCGAGGTTATGGACCAATTCGCCCCGGACTGTTTACATAGCCTTATCGAGTCCCCGGAGTTCGCGAAGAGGTAACGGTAGGTCGTTCATCGTCCTGAGTATTCCATATATCTCGCTTTTGCTGAGCTCCATTGTGTGAATAACGTCGGTGGCTACACGAGGGAACTCGCTGATATCGACAGTTTCTATCGCGGCGGCCGTCTTCGCCATCGTTTTGTCTGTAGAATGTAGGGTCTCTACAGCGCGGGTCGGCATAATTGTTTTACCACGCGCCCAATCTACGAATCCTAGTTCGTTCTTTATGATTTCGCCACCGCCCCGTTTTCCAGCAATGGTGTTCAGCGAAAGGGGTTTTCCGGTCTTCATGTTGACGATCGGGACAGTTGATGCTTTTAGTCGCAACCTACCGTACTTATTCAATTCGAACTTGGAGTAGTCGCGGCCGACAGATGGGACCACACCTTTTTCTGCCAAACTGTTGTAGTAGTCGTCTACAGCTGACTTGACTAATTCCCGACTTAGAGCAACGGTGTTGATAGCGGAACCTATTTCATCGCCGGCTGGCGTCTCTATGAACGTAGTTTCGTCATCGATGTCGATGTCATCATCGATGTCATCATCATCATCATCACCATCGAGGTAATCGTCTCTGCCGATTTCATCCATGTCAATATCGTAATCAGCCATCTTTAACGATGTATTAAGGACAAAACCATACGGGCTTAATAGAGTTACTAAATCATGTCTTCGAGTCAATACGGTCGCAAACTCGATTCATACCGCAGACTGCGTGACCCCCTCGGGGCAAAAGGCGTGAGACAGAGTGTCGTTATTACGAACAACCCATCGGTGACAAGGCAGATAACGTCGCGAGCAACAACGCGGTCGCGGCCGCTTACGGCAACCGCTTCTACATCCCGCTCGATTTCGAGTTGCTGGAGAGCCACATGCCCTACTATCAGAGTGCTTTGGCGGACCGCCTCGAATACGAACTAACGTTCAACGACTACGGCCGAGTTCTCATAGCCACCGACATGGCATCGACGTATACGATCGATAATGTTTCGCTGGAGTACGACATGGTCACGATGCCCGAACTCGCGCGATTGATCAGATCCCAGTACGCTGGGCGCGTTGCCATACTTTACGACCGAGTTCTTCGCCACCGCAAGATGACGAAAGACAAAAGCGACACATTGTGGAATATTATTGTTAACGTACCCACCCGCTCGATAAAAGGTATACTGATGCTGTTCGAGGAGGGTCGGTTCGCGATCGGGGCTAGAAAAACCGACAAATTCTATAGCCCCAAAATCACAAAGGTCGAGGTGACGATCGAGGGAGTCCCCAATCAACTCTACAGCGCGGGTCTTCGCGCGCACCAGCAGTGGGACGAAGTCAGAAAGCAGTTTGCTTCCGGCTCTAAGCGATCCCCGGAGGTTGCCGCGGTTGCCAAAGACCTGCAGCTCTCGGGCGTCTCCCTCGCGGAGTTCCTGACTACCAAATACGCGTTATGGCTAGACATGCGAGCCAGCGACGACGACCAAATGCACGGTAGCGGACGCCAAGTTGAGAACGCTAGCGAGGGTGTGACGATCCAGATAACCAAAGAGGCGGATGGAAATGGGCCATTGAACGTGTACTTATATATAATTACAGACGCACAACTCAACATCGAAGATGGTCGATACGTCTCAGCACTCTACTGATAATTTAATTAATTTTAAGAAAATTAGCAATCATTCTAACGATTTATTAATTAATTTTAAGACAATTAGCAATCATTCTAACGATTTATTAATTAATTTTAAGAAAATTAGCAATCAATGCCAATTCACGATTGGAGATGCCCACTCTGCCATAATATGTGGGCAGGCAGGATGTGGAAAAACGGTTTACATCCTCGACTTGCTCGAGAGGTCCTACCACGATGCCTTTCTTCACATTGTGATCCTGTGTCCCACTGTGCGACACAACAATACTTATCAGCGGCGCCCGTGGATATGGACCGACCCTGAGGTATACGTTATTGACCCCGGTGATAGGCTTCACGATTGGTTGCGTGGTTTATACCAAAGATTCCAGGGTGAGCCCACCCTATACGTGATTGACGATTGCTTGGCCAAGGCCGCGATGACCAAAAAGAAGGACATGCTCTCTGAGCTTGCATATTCTGGCTGCCATGCGGGGCAAAGTGTATGGATCTCCACTCAAAAGTACAACGCCGTCCTCAAGGATCTGCGAGAGCAAACGAAATGGGTCGCCCTCTTTCACTGCAAGGACCGAGACATTCGTCTTATTTACATTACAATTATTGATACGTCCTTATTCGTGTCCCAGTTTTATTGCACTAAGCATTTGCAATAGAAAGAAAGAACAAAGCAGTTAGCACTTTGAATAAGGCCGAAAGCAGTAACGACAAAGCCGCATGAAGTAAGCATCAAGCCACAGTCCGAAAGCGGAAAGCCGCAAGCAGAAAGCATCAAGTCACAAGCAGAATTATGCAAGCAATGTATGGGTTAGTAGTGTGTCATTATGACGTCAGATGGCACTGCTGTCCGCTCAAGTATTTCTCCCTCTAATAAATTATAATCCGACATCTGATTGGCTGTTCAAGTTACACCTCCAATGCCGGTGTTGATGTAAGATTTCACCCACATATTATCACAGCATAGGTTAGAAGACACCAAATAATTTTACTATATACTTTAACCGAATCCCATCCAATAAGGCCAGTCTCTCCTAATTTCACTATTCGTATGCATGTTGTGGGACCTACTTGTACATGACCTGCAGCCGGTCTGTACTGGTTCTGCATGAATTAAACAATAGGTTCACTTACTCCTAAGAAAGAAAAATCCAACCTCGTCATGTCCCCCAATATTGTTTACATTTTTATTGGCCACGGAAACTCTGTTTACATCACATGATCAACACCTCCACATGTTCTTCAAGTGAAAGTGGGTAGTAATGGATCAAGATTTGCAAGCAAACTGTGCCAGTGATCTCAAAACGCTTTCACGATTTTGTTCATACTGGACTACTATTACCCCCTTAACGATTTCGCACCATTTATTATTCTCTAACATATATTAACTAAATTGCATACGTATGTATGGTGTTTGACTTACTAATGTGACTTATACATACATGTATCCTCATAATTAAATTACATATGTACGTAATTAAAAACAATCACATTTTATAGTAAGTTACACATATGGTAACTTACACAGGTTGACTGTCAAACTGGCCCGTTACCGATGCAAACCAATAACCGTCAGGGATTAGACTAAGGTGGCCCACCACTATTGATTTTCCCTAAAACACTAACCCGCTACCACACATTTTGCTATTCTCTGCTACTTTCATTTTTCTTATGGATGTTGTGGGACCTATTTTCCAATAACCTGCACTTATTCTGCTCCGGATCTTGACTAATTAAACTATAGATATAATTATTGTTGAAGCTGGGGTCCCATCTAGTAGGTACACATTTTTCTTTATGGAAATTAAATAAGTGTGTAATTGCAACTAGTCCACCACTTTTAAAAATTACGATAGCCAGCTACAGAGGTATAATTATTTAGTAATATTTAATGTACTCATAGAGACTCACGTTGGTATCAAGCTAGTTCCATATGCAAATGATGCAGTATTTTTAAATTATTTATATCAACTAAATGCTGAATAAATATTTTTGTCGACATATCATAAAGTATGATATTGCACATCAAAAGATAAATAAATGGAATAAATAGTTGCTTCCGTTATCATTTTAAGGAAATACGGTTATCGCTCCTGATATCAAACTGGCATTTCACGTTTGATATAAAAAGTATAATAATGTCAATTAGTACGTCTGGTAATGGTAAATCAATGTTCATTTTGCCAGAAAAATGTCAGAAAACATATCTCCCTATAGTATAACCTGGCATGTAGCACTCTAGGTTTAAGGTTAGAGAAATTGAGTATGCAAAAGTAGTATGGCATAACAAATAGTCCGGGTGTTTTAAGGTCACAGACACAGTTTGCTTGCAAATCTTGATCCATTACTACCCAGTTTCAATTGAGGAATATGTTGGGGGTATTTTAACACCAGTTTTCAGCATATTCGAAGCATCTAACAGAAAACAGTGAGCCTGTTGGTCACGAGATGTAAATAGAGTTTCCGTGGCCAAAAAATGTAAACAATATTGGGGGACATGACGAGGTTGGTCCCACAACATCCATACGAATAGTGAAAGTAGGAAAGACTGGCTGGGATTCGGTTAAATTATACAGTAAAAATATTTGGTGTATTTTAACCTAAACATGGCGCAACAGAAAAGGCGGCATCAATCTACATCAACACCGTTAGGGACATGTAACCAATTTAGAGAGAAACACATTGTAGGACAGTACCAGCATATTAAATACTTTCAGGGAGAACTATTTTAAGTTTTAGCAGCTGGCGTCATAATGGTTGTTCCCAAATTACTGTTGCAATTATTGTTGTCAAGGGGCGTGGCTTAGCGAGCTAACAAAGCGCATAGCAAAACATCGATGCAATAATCAATAATGGAACTTTGGATGTCACTAACAGTGAAACATCAAGCCACTTAGAATGTAGTCAACACAAACGCATTGAAACAGTACGAATGAATAAAACATCAAGCCACATACATATAAATGTAATAAGGCGGATATAACTTAGAATGTCATCAGCCATCAAGCATCAAGTCACATATAATTGTAATAAGACGGATAGAACTTAAAATGTCATCAGCCAGCAAGCATCAAGCCAAATATAAAAATGGCGGATATTACCTTCCATATGAAACTGGTGTTGATTTTGATATCATTAGTTTAGTCTTGTAATATGATACTGCGTTCGGACACATCACCTCAAAATTATATTTCTAGTATTTTCTTTTGCACAATTAAATCATAGGGTGAAATGTTACAAAGGATCTACTTTACGTTTATCATCCAAGTGCACTGAGAAACTCTTATTTTTGTTGATATTATGTGACGATACGAAGCATGTTCTTTAATATATGTCCGACAACAGTATCCATTCATGCTTTACATGTTTTCATGTAGATCGTGTCTATGTCCTGTTCTTTGTGATATGATACATGTATTAATGAATAAATATGGAAATGGAGAAAAAAAAAGAAGATTTTCAGACTAGTCCATTTATGAAAAGGGGGTGTTTTTGTTCTCAAAGATTTGAAAATTAATTACAAAAAGTGCAGATCCTGATGAGGCAGTTCGTCACGGAGGTCCCCAGGGTGTTCATTTTGGATATTTTCCACTGTAAATCAGACATGTTAGCACTTCATCACACATTGTAGTGTTTTACAGTGGATGGCAGGTGGGAGCACGCGATGGATAATTTAACGATCGGGGTTCATCCTTACCGTAATCCCGACTGGAGACCTGGTTTGGCCCTCACATACGTCTTTGGCATTTTGTATGTGACAGTTGAATCTGGTTATACCCCTTATGTGAGTATTACGATATTCGTAATCCTATTATAGGGGATGGGGCAAAGTGACTTCGTATGGTATGGACCTGGCACCATGTCAGGTTATTCTAATTTCAGGGCTGAATATATTTGTTCTCGATGCAAATATTTCGTTCCGATTTTGGGATTTCCCCCCAAATGCACCAGGTTAAAATGGGATCGAACCCGTTTGCATGGCCTTACATGAACTTAGCTGTTGATAGGCCGTTAAACACTAATAAACGTTAGCGATATAAAACTTTCAAAACTGTATCAATAAATTAGTGAAGCTATATACCATACTGCGCGAAATTGCATGCCATTTAGGCTGATTATTACCACAATGGACCACATTTCTTCACGGCTCAATATATCATATTGTGAATCCTGAAATACTTCTAATTGCCCAAAAGTAACCAGCGATATTAACTCATATCAAAAAACTGTTAGTTATAACGATGTTGACTAATAAAACGGCAGGTGTCCGATGTTGAGCTGGGAAAAGTTCACTGAAAGTCCGATACGATACGGAGGCGTCTTTTAAATATAGTTTTAAGACGCCTCTGTATCACATCGAACTTTCAGTGAACTTTTTCCAGCGCAACTTCGGGGCCCTGCCAAGCAAACTAGAACATCAACATATGGCAATGGTATACACTGGACCGATTTAATGATCCTGTGCCTAATGTGACATATGGGAGACTAGAGGTAGATGGTTTCTCATGGCATTCCTATTTGTCACGAATATTCCGTATCCTCGTGAGTTTCCATCTGAGGCAAGTATTCAATATAATGACTGTCATTTTGTTTTAACTGGTATTATAGCTATGCAGCTATGACCTACATGCAAGTTGATCGGCTTGGGTGTGTCTTGTTCTGAAATTATTTTTAGTCAACGTTTTCAAGTATTGCGTTATTTCCCTTCCAACAGATCTACCACCAGATCCGGGATAGTGAAAAACTGGGAAACATCGCTGTCAATCCCGCGAACAACAACTGCGAATGAGAGCAACAACAACAAAGTCACAGAACCATGGCGGACGAATTATATCAAATAAGAGGCCAACTATTTATTGCTGCTTTAGAATACCTCACAGCGATAATTACCGAACATGGACTTGAAGTTGACACTGAGGGTATAGTTCGGGTAAGCACAGTATCACCAATCGATGCCTGGCTTTTGGAGGAAGTTTAACGCGTTGATGATTATCAAGTCATATTTTGAGACGACAAGTAAGGAAGAAGCAGAACTAAACAAACTAGTTATAATTACAAGCGAAATTGTTGAAGAATCTAAACCAGATCCAAAATAAGTAGACTCGAAGATCAGACTCCGAGAATTTAAAAGCAGTGGACAGAGTGACTTAATGCGGGCAGTTCATCAACCAGTTTAGTGCGCCAAATTGAAAGTGGGATTAAACGAGGTTATCCTGTGATATACATTGTGGAGTTATTTGCGCCACGTCGACGACATCAGGGCTCCAAACTACATTGAAGGCACAGAAGAACTGTCGTTATCCACTTTGCGCGCTGTGCTCGGAGCACATTACAGATACAAATCGGCAACCGAACGTTATTCCGAAATGGGTGCGGAGAGGCAAAGATCTAAAGGAGAGCCATCTGATTTTCTCATTAGATCAATGGGTCCGGCATAACTAGATCCGACTCTCAGATACACTTTACGAGTGCCGGAGGGCCAGACCAGCTGCAAAATAGGGAACCGTAAAGGGTGAATCCCATCGTAAATATTACCCTTTACATTGCTCTCAACCAAACCAATTTGAAATTGGTAATAAAAGGATGACCTTTACATGAACCACGGGTCACCATTTCAACCGATCTGAAAGTGCATCATTGGTCGATAATTTCTGTGAAGTTTCATTCAGATCGGCTTGTTAGTTCATGAGACAATGGTTAAGAATTTGAGCCACTTTTGCGATGGCGGCCATCTTGGTTTGTGTGGCGCCGCCATTTATAATACATTTGAAAACGGTTCAGCAAATAATCATATCTGTAACATTTGACCAACATCCGCCAAGCGGTTCATGAGATATAGCAATTTGAAGCTAGTAACTGAAGAATGGTCCCTTTATCTTTCAGCGGCCATCTTGTATGACCTATTTATACGATTGCAATAGAAACATGGGGAGAGTGACTTTTATGTTATTTATGAAAATTAAAAAGTACTTACAATAAAAATGTACTGCGTTTGATAGCCAAAGGTTCGTCGGCAGGAAAGGAACAGACAGTACATTATTCTTGTAACTTATTTCGCAGACCATTCACCACCTGCTTGTGCTCCGTAATTATCGGTTTCTGATAATTATATTAGCCTGGGTACTTGACCATTCCATTTGATCAATTACAGGCACCATAAACGTGTTCGCCACGCATTGCAGTTACCATTACAGAGGTAGCGGGCGGTACCGGCCCCGGTTGGTACCGGTACCAGCTTATAGGGATCACCCATAAATGCAACTGACAGTCACAGATAATGCTTCTACAAATATATAAATAAAATGGCGATACCTAAATATAGTAACATACATCTGACGCTGACATAACTGTATCTGACGATACAGTAAACATCACAAATGAGAGAAGCCATGCAATTTTGTACCTAAGAAGTATGGAACGCCAAGTCTACATACACTGACATAATTCATGCTAGCTCTAAATAATTACAGCTAGCTTTAAATATTTAGAGCTAGCTTGAATTGATTTAACGCTGGATATAATATATTTGGAGCTAGCTCCAATTCATTTTAAGAGATTTCGAGATAATTCATTTGGAGCTAGCTCTAAATCAATTATTGATATCTCAACTTGATTAGTAGAGAGTATTAGATAAATTGATTTGAAGAGCTCTAAAATTGATTTGAAGCTAGCTCTAAAACATTTTAAGCGAGCTCGAATTGATTTACAACTATCTATAATTCATTTGGAGCTAGCTCTAAATCAATTAATGCTATATCAAATGTATACTTAGAGAGCATTATAGAACTTGATTTATAGAGATCTACAATTTATTTGATGCTAACTCCATATGTGACGATTCTTCGAGCGAAATTTGACCTCGGTTCAGGTATCATATTTATCACAACTTTCTTATTATTACACATATTTTGATGAAATAAAGCGCACGTAAGTGCATAGTATCCGCGAGTGATGCCAGTTCCCCAAATACTTCGACAAAGTTTGCAAACAACTCAAAAAATTGACGTGGTAAAGTCGACAACACGCATGAAAATCGTACTATTTCAACTGATTTTGGCGTGTTACTTGTTGTCCTCCATTGTTTTATTGTACACATATAATCACTAGCAGTTCCGTAACCAGGCGATGGCTTCGTTTATCATTTTCCCGATTTTTGTTATGCTAAGAATCCAAAACCCCGGGATGGTGGTGGGGAGAATGCTCCCTGACCCCCATATCGGGACTTGGTTCGCCTCGTCTGGTTTTTACATCTGGTTACGGCCCTGACTAATATACACATGTGACTGCATCATGTTGTTGTTTCTCTGCGAGCTTACTTACATGCAATGGGTGTAGAATGCAAATGTTCGGAGAATTGTTGCGCTTTGCCTGTGTGGGAGGCTGCTCGTATGAGTCGACCTTTTTATCCGAGTTATTAGCTCGGATTTAGTAACTGTATGACAATTCTCAATCATTGCAGATATGCTAATAAGCTAAGTGGCGGTCGCAGTGTCACTCTCTGCGGGTTTAACTTCAGATTAAAGCTTACATTCTGAACTTTACATAGGTCAATGGCTCGATAAAATCCGACATTGGACAGCGAAATGTTGATGATTTAAGGCAGAAATATTGTTTTTTGACAGTTACATACTGTTTTAATCATCTTCAGCCATCGATATTATTAATCAGTGTCCATATTACTTAAACAATCAACTAATCTATAATGAATTTAGTAAAACAGTTCGCGCGGAAATCCAAACTTTCCAAAGAGGTGCTAGCAATTTTTTTGATAATTATTCGTCGTGTGTGTTAGCGCATACGCTGCCGACAGTCTTGTGACTTGACGTTACACATAATATACAGTACGATACACTTCACAAAGGAAACGTTGTCTTGTGTTGGAATAAGGATAATAATTATCTCTAGATTATTTGTATTATGAATTAAAAAAATTATATTTAAATAATTAGATATTAATTTAAATAAATATTTCGGCATCATTTACTCAATAAATTAAAATTGAATGTGTAGCTGGAATGAAAGTGATGAATTTTAAATTTATGTGAAAATGGACTGATGACATATGTCACCAGTCTAGTTCATGAGCTATGACTGTGACGGGAAAAAAGGGACTGATGACACATGTCACCTGTCGTGTTCCATGCATGACTGCTCGCTCTTGTTTGTAATTGTTGTAAAATATATAAAGTTTAAACTGTGTATACAGAACTATATATATACCCCCCCCGGCATACAAAGTATGTCGAGGGGTATACAGTTTTCGTAATTTCGTCCGTCCACGTTAAAGAGTTTGGGTACCCATTACCTCTGTGACGAAAAGTCGGATCGACCTCAAACTTCACATACTTCCTTATCATCAACCATATTTTCATTCCATACCACACTCATGCGGCCTTCATTTCCAAGGTCAAGGTCAAATTACTTAGACATTTGCATCCGTACGATTTGCCTTAAAGTTTTCTGCAACCGTAAATCAGATTGACTTCAAACTTCATATACTTCCTTATCATCATCCATATTTTCATTCCATACATGTACCACACCCATGTGGCCTTCATGTCCAAGGTCAAGGTGAAATTACTTACAATCATGTTTGTCAAGATAAATATTGTTTTTGCAGCATCAATAATGTATACTGATTCGACGAATATATTGATTTTAAATGGAGTATATATGATATGATCTAAACTACTGACAAGCCGCAATACATCTATTCCGCAAAGTTCCGCATCCCTCCTGGTGCCAGTTCTTAAGACTACAATGTACTTTCCAACAAATGAATTCATAGTATATGTGTCCTCCACAAGCACGTACTGCGAAGGATTTCAGGACTTTCAGTCCTTTGATTTAAAAATGCAGTACTTCCGCGAGTAAATTAGGTGCGCATGCGTAATGCAATCATTCAAGGATACATTGTTTTCATAGTTTCAAGCGATTTAATGCTAGCTCTAAATTAAATACAGCTCGCTCTATGTTTTTTGGAGAGATGTAAACAATGCATACATATAATGCTCTCTTAAAATAACTTTGAGCTAGCTCTAAATCATTTAGAGCTAGCTCTAATTCATTTGGAGATATCTACAATTCATTTATAGAGAGCATGGATTAGATGGGCTTCAGAGGTAGTTCGATTTATGTACAATGGGTTACATATCGTGCACGGACACAAACTAGTATACAGGTTCTCCATTATAGGGTACAGTGGAGTACATAGAGTCGTAGGACGGGCTCAAAGTAGTCTACAGTATCTACATTAGGGTACAATGGGTTGTATATGGTAAGCGGGCACACCATAGTCTACATCATCTACAATAGGGTACGATGGGTTACATGGGGTACAAAGATACACACTACAAATTACAATAGTGTATGATGGGTTACATATGGTACAAGGGCACAAAATAGTCTACAACATCTACAAAATGGTATGAGGAGCTACATAGGATACAAGGGCACACACTAGTCTATAGCATCTATAATATGGTACGATGGGTTACATATACGATGGGTTACATATGGTACAAGGGCAAAATGTAGTATACAGCATCTACAAGACGGTACGATGTGTTATATAGGGTACAATGGCACAAACTAGTCTACAACATCTACATTATGGTACGATGTGCTACTTAGTGTACAAGGGCACAACATAGTCTACATCATATACAATAGGGTACAATTAGTTAGATGAGGTACAGGAACACACAACAATGTTTTACTGTATCAGTGTAAGTATATTGTATTTTTAAATGCTTAATGCTCTCAAATAGACAGCAGGATGGAAATCGATGGAAAATTGCATATGTTGCGGCCATCTTGGATTTGGGTTAAAACAAAACAGTTATCCAATCAAGCTTTGCTATTGTCATGACACTTTACTATGTACATATGATAGTATGTAAGGATGCTTTGAAGTGTTAACTGATGTAATTTAATCGACACGATGATTATTTAACGGAGATGTTGATTGTTGGTGGCAATTTTGGATTTATATACATATATTCTCAAGCAATAGATATTTATTGAAGTATCATAAGCTTGTATTTCACTTCTAAAACATAATTCAATACGATAAGCCAATAATTGGTGAACATAATAGATGTGTATATGGTTTAGTGTGGTGGGTTAAGCTAGTGGTGTATGGGCGGCCATCTTTGATTGTGGCTGGCATTTGGATGACACTGTTAATGTTTGAGTGTATGATGTAAATCACAAATACCGGTTTCAAAGTGTTCAGTATGCAATGTGTACATGCGATTTTGTGGCAGTTTATTTTGACTTTGGCAAAACAGTCCTTTTTTGAGCAGACACTGTTGCTGTTAGTGGGTCCACTTATAGGGCATAAACACTGTAAACGATGACTTATAAATAGCTATCATGCGGGAAGGATATGCTGGGATATATACCTTTCATGAAAATATAGTGCTGACCACGACGTAGCATATCGTTCCCACGAGATAGCATCTCGTTCGAACAACATAATCAGCCAATAGAAGAGCAGATATTACTCCACCATCTTGGATGACAACAGTGCTACATTTTGATTGCTATCTCGAGGGAACGATATTCTGTGTCGTGGGAACGAGATAGCTAGCTCGTAAGAACTAGATACTGTCTCGTTGAAACGAGATCATATCTCGTGAGAACGAGATGCCATCTCGAGGAATCGAGATGCTATGTCATGGGAACGACATACATAACTAACTAATGTTAACGAGATGCTATCCCGTGAGAACGATATGCTATGTCGAGGGAACGAGATAGCTACCTAGTAGGAAGTAGATCCTATATCATGGAAACGAGATACTAACTCGTTATAACGAGATGCTATCTCGTGGGAACGAGATGCTATGTCGTGGTAACGAGATGCTATATCGTGGGAATGAGAAATGCGATGAGAACAAAAATGCGCTTGCCCCTTTTAAGCTGCCGCAAATTTAACATCATTAACACCACTGTCAGTAAAAAGTAAATGCATCCCACCAACTCTATTTCATTCCAAAACTTGAATATTATGAGAGTCTCATAATTAATGTAATTATGTCTGGCAATTAAACAGAGTAAACCCTGATTCAAGTGTCATTGAATTATGGACTTACAAGAAACAGAATGGCATTGTACCCTTACAAGGATATGTGATTCTTTGAATGAATTACAAATAGCGTAGGCCCAGATCATCAGGCAGTGTGAATACACAACCTGATCTCGGGCTACACTGGTCCCAAACTGTGTATGCTAAATTTCTCAATGACAATGCATTCTATGGCTTCTCCATTACAATGGCCTATATTTCGGATTATGACATAGGGTGAATTGGAGAAATTGGGTCTTTGCCATTGGTGAACAGTCTAGCTCCTGATCTGATAGCACACTCCTCCCGCAGCCAGGAAAGGATACATTGTTTGTTAAAAGTATGTTGGGTTGATACAATGGTAAATGGTGTAAACCCTGATCTAACTATGTGAATGAGTTGAATGAGAGTTTCTGCAAAAGCTAACATTCCATTTTCCCAGTAAGACACAAAATGTGCCCAATGACCAATGGCATGGGTGCTATTGTATTGTACATTGTCGCTCACGATTTTCATGAGTGCTGTCGACTTTGCCACGTAAATTGTTGAGTTGTTTGCAAACTTTGTCGAAGTGTTTGGGGAACTGGCTGTCATGAGTATTGTACGGAGCACCACAGCGGAACTTTGAATTATTTTTTTATTGATTCGTTCCCACGAAAAAACAATTCGTTCCCTCAATTTAACAATTCGTTCACACAAATTAGCAATTCGTTCCCTCAATTTAACAATTCGTTCCCACGAAATAACAATTAGTTCCCACGGGAACGAATTGTTAATTCATGGGAATGAATTGTTATATCGTGGAAACGAATTGTTAACTAGAGGGAACGAATTGTTAAATTGAGCGAACGAATTGTTATATCGTGGGAACGAATTGTTGATTCGAGGGAACGCATTTTATATCGTGGGAACAAATTGTTAATTCGAAGGATCGAATTGTTAAATTGAGGGAACGAATTGTTATTTCGTGGGAAGGAATTATTTAAAAAAAATCATGTCCCCTGCGGGGCTCCGTAGTATTGTACATTGTCGCTGACCACACCTGTCCAGTGAAATGTATTCACCGGACATTTGAATGGGGATTACCTGGCCATGTGACTAACACAGTGCAGGCCTGGGTATCGTTACAGCTCACCGTCAATTGGCGGCCGAGCAGTGGAGACTGAATACGCGGTATGTCAATATGTTAAATGTAGAAGTCATCAGCTTTGTTGATGACCATGTCCTTTTTGCCTTTCAGGCCCGTACGCCGGAATTGATTTAGGGCGGGCGTTATCGACCTCGACAGATTAACCCTTTCACCCCTAGTAAACTGGAATGAATTTTGATATGCTAATTTCGCAACCAATCCAATCATCACCAAATATTATTTAGACCTGTCCATTTATGAATATGGGGTGTTTGTGTTCTCAAAATTATGAAAATTACTGTGTTGCCTGCTCCGCGTAGGAATACACAGCAGCACTACTTTGCCGAGGTGTACCGAATGCCGATAGCACGGGTAGTTGGGTCTCTTGAAGGTCATTTCTCGTGCTGATTGTACGGAGGGTACATCATATGACTGTTTGGTAAGTTCACCCGTGTTCTTGCTGCACTTTAGTGCAGTTTGTCTTGAACTTGAAGGTCATTTCTCATGCTGACTACGGAGTGTACATCATATGACTGTTTGGTAAGTTCACCCGTGTTCTTGCTGCACTTTAGTGCACTTTGTCCTGTTATTACACTGATTTACATTTATTTACGTTTGAAGCGTTCTTTGTTTACTTTCTACGTCGTGGAGAGTGACCTAAGAATTTTGCTAATGCACATTTTATTAGGTAAGTTTATGCTAATATATTTTTGCCATATTGTAGAATTGTCTCTCAATAGCAATATAGCGAAGTATGAACGTCTACGCCCAGCAGGTGTTTTCTACATTTTAGTGCGCGGAGTGTAAATGCTATTACGCACATTTTTACTGTGTAGCGCGGTGTAGCGATATAATACAACATGTTGCATTTAAAGCGGAATATGTGCAACTACACTGTTTGGTAAGTTCACCTGTGTTCTGGCTGCACTTTAGTGCACTTTGTCCTGTCCCGCTGCCCAAACTACACGAGTAGCGACCTACGTGTGTGTATCCAGTATCAACACGGAGCTGGTTCGTCAAGGAAGACAACTGCGTGAAGACTGGCTGGTTGCGAGTCGAGTCGAAGTGCCAAACAACAAACCCAAGGTTAGTCGGGAGAGTCCACCTTAGAATATATATGAGGGGAACATTATATTGCTTGCAAAAAGTGCAGATCCTGATGAGACGACTCGTGACGGCTCATCTGGATCTACACTTTTTGCCAATACCACTATACAGGCATGTGGCGTTGAAAGGGTTAAGGGGGTATACTATTTTGCCCCTGTCCGTCTACGTTTATTTAATTATAATTTAGTCATTTATTCCACCAGTCTCTGTTTGCAAACATTTCGCCTATATGTTTGTATGGCCTGCTTTTACACGATTTGTTTACGTGTTTGTTTTCCCAATTCGTTCCTACATGTACTTATCCCAGCAAGGACGTGACCTTACAGCATTTGCATTTGCATATCAGATTACGGAGAATTTTTTTTTATTATTTCGTTCCCACGAATTGTTATATATCGCGGGAATTGTTAATTCGATGGAACTAATTGTTATATCGTGGGAACGAATTGTTAAATTGAGGGAACGAATTGTTATTTCGAGGGAACGAATTAATAAAAATAGTCCATGTCCCCTGCGGTGCTCCGTATCAGATAGACATTGGCTGTGCACCATGAAATTAGCTTGTGCATGTAGGTCCTAATGAAGCTACGCCGATATCGCGTTTGAGCCGTAATATTCCGTACGTCAGCCACTGACCCAGGTTTATCCCCGCGTCCCGTTTACACGGGAAATCCGTATGCTTTCATCAGCCATATTTTCATTCCATAGCTGAACAAAGAAGCCGAATTTCGCAAAATGAAATATATCAGACTGCACAATACTGATTTTACAATTTCTGATTTTTACAGTATCGTTAGTTATGTCGACGTCCGATGTATGTTACTATTTTTAGGTATCGCCAATTTATTTTTATGCTCAATCACGGTAGTGGAGGGGGCATTTAGTGTTACCCTTGTCCGTCCGTCCCATCCGTCCGTCTGTCCAGTCCGTCCGCCCCGTCACGTCCGTCCGTCTGTCACCAACCTTGTAAGTCGTAAAACATTTAAACCGTACTAGTTACAAACCCGAAACTTGTCATGTAGCTTCCTTATGATGGGTAGATGCGCAAAGTTTATTTGGACTTTTATTTGACCATCGGCTAATGAATTACATGTATCTCCCCCTTTTCGACTTAGAATTTGACAATTTTGCCTCGTAAGTCGTAATACTTTTAAACCATCCTAGCTACACAACTGGAACTTGGTATGTAGCTTCCTTATGATGAGTAGATGCGCAACGATTATTTCGACTTTTAATTCGACTCCCGGGTGATGGATTATCTCCCCTTTTGGACTTCGTTTATTACCAAAGCGGTATGTGGGGCATCCGTGTTCTATGCACACATTTTCTAGTTAAAATCATGAGCTATGGCTGTCGGTCACCATTTTTGCTGACAGGTTTATTCACCGGAACACGTGTAATTATTATGTTGTAAAAAACGAAACTTTTATAAACGGTTATAATTCATATTTCATTATGTCTACCTATTTTATTTTGTTTCTGACGATACAGTTTCAGTCCTTTCAATACTTTGATTTGTTTTTTGTAGCGATAACGTTATAGTGCACCAATCTCTCCTGGGTCGCTGGCGATAAAATGATCTATATGAAGCTTGAGACCAGTACAGATATGGGAGCCTATGGAAATTTCTATGGATGAATTTATTTCCATTTATTGAGCAGCCTATGCTCAATAAGTGTATATCCAATAATTGTTTACAAGAAAAAAGTATTAATTTGAAATTTACGGACTATCATAATTTGGCACTTACGAAGATTTTAGTCGTACGAAGTTTATTGAAACGGCCAACTGAGCCTCCATCTCCATATTTAGTCATACAGTCGATAAACTGACCAGAAACTGCTCCTCGGTGACACTATTAACTCTGTATTGCTTGATTTAATATCCATGTAGATCCTGATCAAATTGTGCGGATGCGTAGACTGGTTTGGGCTACGCTTAGCCGCCGTAATGTGTTTTTTGTCGCGCCCGCTTGCGGAAAGCGCGATATAGTCTGTACTTTGGCGTATGTACGTACGTACGTACGTGTGTCCGGGTAAAGATTTTGGTTAAAGTTTGTTGGTTAAAGATTTTCGTTATACTATATCTCTTTTTTTAGTGACCATGCCTCGCCACAAGGCCATCTAGTTCTAAGCCGATGTTCCATGTGTCCAGCCATGACTTCACACAATGACCTCATGCGTACAACGTGCGGGGTTGGCCGTTGAGCCATCATATACAGTCAATAAACTACGGAGCCCCGCAGGGGACATGCATATTTTTTGTCGAGCCCGCTTGCGGAAAGCGAGACATAGTGATCACAATGACGTCAGGGTGTCCGTGCGTCCGTCCGTGCGTGCGTCCGTCCGTCCGAAATATGCGTTAAAGTTCTTAAATACCTTATATCTCTGCAGTCCTAAGTCACATTGACTTGACACTTCATATGCTTATTAGTTATGATCCATATATTCATACTGTATCCCACTCATGCGGCCCATTTGTCCAAGGTCAAGGTCAAATGACTTAGAAGTTTGCGTTCCGAAATCTGCGTTAAAGTTTTTAAATACCTTATATCTGTGCAGTCCTAAGTCACATTGACTTGAGTAGTATATAGGGATTCAAAATGATACCACCTACCGTGATATCATTTATAACACTCTATAATACCCCCACCACCCCCGAACAAATCAGAAATTGGTTAACGAGGAAATTGTCCCCCACCACCCCCGAAAAATCCAAAATTGGTTGTGAAAAACAGCAAATTTATGAATTTATGGAGAAAATAATTTTGAAAAGAGGGAGTCCCAATTATATTGGTGTCATAAATACATCATGATTTTTTCACGTCCAATTGAACAGATAAATTGAATAGGTTATAATAAAATATTATAACAAAATGGTATTTTACGCAACGAATTGGAATCTTGTAATGTCTTTGTTGAAGAATTTTACGATGTTTCTACAGCATTAAAACACTGTAAAATGACAACACTATGTGATATCGAATACATGAAATATCAGCGTAATTTATTACGCTCCGATAAAAACGTTGCATTTACAATATTATACCGGCAATTATGTCGCTGGTACAAGTATCAAATTTGCGTAATGAAGCGACTAAATAGGATCGGAGAAACACTACCGAAACATTATCAAACTAATTTTATAAAACAGTTTAAAATCAACGATTCGTTTACGAATATGCGTTTACGATATCACTTTTAACGAAGAAATTGGATTATTATTATTAGAAATTGGAAATTGAACAGAAAAAACAACTACCAATATTATTAGAGAAAATGGATGATACAATACAATTGGAATTGAAAGCTTATAATGGTTGTGTTGAAGAAGTTTACGAAGAATACGGGGGTTATAGTCCAGCGTAATTTATTACGCTCCGATAAAAACGTTGCATTTACAATATTATACCGACAATTATGTGAACTATACAAGAGGCAAATACAAACATTAAGACTGATAATGCGTATCGGATATAAAACTAAGGTGTATTATATAAAATTGTTAAAACCCAACGATTCGTTTACGAATATACATTTCTACGATATCGCTTATAAAGATATTAATAATTTGTAAAAATTAAAAAAAAATCGCAAAAGCCTCCACTCGTGCACAACACAACGACTGGGCAGTTTCTAGCCGGCACCCAGCCACTGGGGTGTTGGGACCTTTCTTAAGCCCACGCATCTGTTGGCTCACAGTCTGGGTCACCTTGAACCCCATTGCCAATTCCTCTATTAAGAGAAACCAGCGAAGTAAGGCGAGCCTATGTGTGAATTTGGTTTCCGAAATTGCAAAGCTCTTAGGCAGAAATCTTTTAGGCCGGCACCTTTGAGCTACGCAATTACATCGCCAAATACACACATATGCATAGACTGCTACCATTAAACAGACGAGACGGACGTCATACAACATCAACAACATAGCACACACGAGATGAGACTAACTGTTGTAAGGTCAACACACGTATATATAGTTATCAGTTTTTTCATGCGTAAATTGATAGCCGAGGGTTATTTATAGCCGAGTGTATCAATTACATGGGTTCCCATGAAATTGATAGCCGAGGATTACAGTGTAATTCTCAGTGAAAAACACATGTTGTATAGGTATATAAATTTGTTTACTGCACCAATATAAGAACATTAATTTTTTTTAAAAATTATTTTATAATGGTGCTGTAACATTTCCTCCGACTTTATTTCCAAGTTTTACCCTAAATTTATCCCAATCAGTACACTCAATTTGGGCATGGTGGCGTGCGTCTTGATTCTTATATCATTTTTTAATTCTTCATATCTCCCCATTTCTTCCACCACGGATTCAAACTCTAAATTTGATATTTTCTTATCGGCCAACGCTTTGGACACCATAATGTCGATGCTATTTTTCTTAGACCTAGCGAGAACGGATATTCTATCATGTTTTCTACTTTTTTTCTCGAGTTTTCCACCCGCCGCCCTAATTACCATACAAAGTATTCCAGATAAAACGGTAATTCCACTCAAAACCCTGCAAGTGGAACCGTTACAATTGTAGATAGCGTTGCAGCAGTCCCCGCACCACTCATTACAGATAAACTTGCCAGAACCGTACTAGATGCTTCAGCCATGTTCGCTGCGCGCTTATATTTGTTCGCGTGTCTTTTTCTATTTGCACATTCTCTAACTAAAATATCCTGCATAGCGACGATATTATTCAACCTAAAATCTGAACTTCTTTCGTTAATTGGATACAGTGTTGATGTAGTGTTATTGAGAGTTGGATACAGTGTTGATGGATCGGTATTGACAATTGGAAGCGGTGATTCGTTCATATTTAAATTTTACAAATTTAGTTCAATATATTAGTATTTACACAATAAGTTCAATTAACAATGAGACAATAGTGGAAGAACTCTCTGGGTCACCGATTTTCGTAACAAAGTTAATAACACTACCTTGGGAAAGTCTAAATCGATCATAACCGGAGAACGAAACCACCGTCGAACTATCTCCAGAGATTTTAGTGACTCCAACCCCCCGTTCTTCCCCATCTACTACAATATTTATCGCGACCGCGCCCACAGGTTTACCACTACCATTAACCGAGCAGACCGCCATTTGGATAACTTCACCTGCAGCTGTCATAGTGTATCCCCCATATTTATTACTCGCTTTGGCACCGAACGAATATTCATAGTGCCCCTCAACCAATGGGCCCCGCTTCTCAGCCCAAACTGTTATGACACGTTTTGGCGTTTTCATTGTTTGCACTATTCCGGCAAGCGCACTGTTTGCGTTATATGCCTCAGTACGAATCTTTTCAGAGGTATCCTCAAGAGCTTTGGTCGCGGCTATACGATCATGTTTCAGTTTATCGGAAACTTCGGTTATCTTTCCGTCTAGTTCAGTAAGTGCCGCTTCTCTGCTGAGAGAGTCCTCTAAGCGCAACGCATCATAGGCCTCCGTAATGGTCGCCTGGTGGCCTTCTAGGGCTTTTTCAACACCCAACCGGCCTCTTTTTGAAATTCGGTTATTTTCCCGTCTAGTTCAGCAACCGCCGCTTCTCTGATGGAGTCCTCTGAGCGCAACGCATCATAAGCCTTCGCAAGGGCTGCCTGATGGTCTTCTCGGGCTTTCTCAACACCCGACCGGGCCTCTTTTTGAAATTCGGTTATTTTTCCGTCTAGTTCAGCAACCGCCGCTTCTCTGAGAGAGTCCTCTGAGCGCAACACCCTATAAGCCTCCGTAAGGTCCGCCTGGTGGTCTTCTCGGGCTTTCTCCATACCCGTTCGGACCCCCTCAACCCCCAACCGGGCCTCTTTTTGAAATTTGGTTATTTTTTCGTATAGTTCAGTAAGTGCCGCTTCTCTGTTGAGAGAGTCCTCTGAGCGTAACGCCCCATAAGCCTCCGCAATGGCCTCCTTATGGTCTTCTCGGACCCCCTCAACCCCCGACCGGGTCTCTTTCAGAAATTCGGCTATTTTCCCGTCTAGTTCAGTAAGTGTAGCTCCTTTGCTGAGAGAGTCCTCTAAGCGCAACGCATCATAAGCCTCAGCAATGGCCTCCGCAAGGTTCACCTGGTGGTCTTCTCGGACTTTATCAATACCCGACCGGGCCTCTTTTCGAAATTCGGTTATTTTTCCGTCTAGTTCGTACAACAACCTCCGCTTCTTTGCTGAGAGAGTCCTCTAAGCGCAACACCCTATAAGCCTCCATAAGGTCCGCCTGGTGGTCTTCTCGGGCTTTCTCAATACCCGACGTGGCCTCTTTTCGAAATTTGGTTATTTTCCCATCTAGTTCGGTAAGTGTCGCTTCTTTGCTGAGAGAGTCCTTTAAGAGCAACGCATCATAAGCCTCCGCAAGGTTCACCTGGTTGTCTTCTCGGACTTTATCAATCCCCAACCGGGCCTCTTTTCGAAATTTGGTTATTTGTTTACCTAGTTCGTTTAGTTCCGTATGCGTTTCTTCACGACTTTGTGTATATTACAGCCAGGGCATATTCTCTAAGTTGTGACAGTAGACTCTTGTGAATCTCGTCCGTGGCCCTCGATATAGTTCTATTGATCAAGGCCTTTGTTTTTTGGGTAGTTAAAAAGTCGCCCTCTGTCGGGATGAATCCCCCTTCTGCCGGTTCCAAATTATTTGAATTTGTCACCCAATCGGAAGAACTACATGGTCCGTATATACTCATAATGTTGATAATATATATTACGAACATGCGTTTAATTCTAAATAATTTTCTTAAAAATTAATTTGAAATTTCTAGGACGACCGAAATCGGGTAATCGTTCTTCAACTCTCGCCCTTTATCATCAAGAATAGAAATCTTCAACTCGTGGATATGTCCCGATTCCAAAACTTTCATCTCGGGGTGTGGGAAGTCTAAGGTAACAGTCTCGCCATAGAAACAATCGCTGGCGGGCACAGTTTTCAGTAATGTGCTGGGAGCTCCGTCTACAGTGTTGTACGATGTGTTCACCCGATCCAGGTGCACCCTGAGAGTTTTCGTGAAGGCAAAGTTTACTGGGGTATCGCCGTGGTGATCACCCACGGGGAAGACAAATTTCGCCGGGAACCCTGGCGTTCGCCCTTCTTCCTCATTGTAAGGTGGTGCAAATTTAAATCCTAACATTGAGGCCAACCTCGGAGTGATCTTTATTTTTTTATCAGCGGACAATGTCGCAAGCCCCGTGGCTTTTGAGACTGTGAGAGTGCAAATACCAGGCATATTCCTTGCGATTAAAGCTTGGAGATCTCCGAAACCCCAAAGGCCAGGAAGTAATGCGACAACTGATTCCCGAAGGCGTCTCAATACTTCTGCAGGACTATCGGCGGTCTCTAGATCTATACCATCTCCGGAAAAGATACCCTCTGGCCGTTCTATTTCAATGTTTTTCCATCCAACCGTCAAGGTGATTAATCTGAGGCCCACCCGGCGTTTTCCGCAGCAGTTGTCTATTAATTTTTGAAGTTCACAACTCCATTTTTGAACATTAGTGATAGTAGCAAACATAATAATATCTTTCAATGGATACCAAAGCATTTAGCTTTAACTCTAATGTAAAGTACGCGGTCGGAGGTAAATACACGCAAAAAAACGTTGTTAACCGCCTTGTACACCCAACCGTAACGGTTAGACCGGACAGCGGCTTTGCCACCAACTTCCCCGACATCTTTGAACAATATAGGCTGCCCAAGATTACTACGATGGAGGCGGTAAACGGGTGGAAAGCAACACCGATGCAGTTTTGGCAGAACCAAATAAATTTCGCTGTTTGGTGCGCAACAGCTGAGTGTGGAGTTTCACATAAAGACCATCTGACATCCAAGAATGTCATGCTCCGAAGTGTCTACAACTTTCACGCGTATTATACTATTAGGAGGATTCTCAAAGAACTAGGTATTTCACTACCTCAAGACGACGCCTGGGATCCCATTTCCAACGCATACGACCGTATGGCGTTTGAAAGACTGTGTAACGAATTTAACATTTCAAAAGACGCGGACTGGAGACAGAAAGCATTTCCTACCAGCACCGGCCTCGGGGACGTTCTCATTCAGGGCCAGTCCGGGAATTGGACGCAGACTGATTTTAGACACGATCACTCCGGCGACCACATCGTCAGTCGGAACGCCGGGAATTTTGACCCCGCGACTATGACATTCGGGCCGGAAGTGTCTGGAGGTCGGCACTGTGGCGTGTTTTCTTGTAAAATGTTACCTCCGAAACGGGCTCACGTCGATTACATACAGCAGGCTGCTGTTCAGGACGCGTGGGGTACATTTATGTTAGATACGGGTCTAGGGTTCACGCAGGCCGGGGTTACTCGCGTCAACGACTCCATTCGCACGTACGTCTGGGCCATCCTCGGCGCACAGAAGCAAACTCGCAGTTCTATACTGGGCACGGGAACAGCGTTTGATGCACAAAAACAATTCTTGGCACTTGTAAAGGACGCCATCTCAGCTAGGGTGGACCTGGAGAAGGCGATCCAGAATTATCAAGACGTTTTGCAGAATGCCAGCACCCCAGTAGCCTATGTATTTGGAATAGGTCTTTATATGGCGCCGAGCAATATGATACTACGAGACGACCCGGTTGACGGTTACAATAATCAGATCGTAATCGCCACCGCAAATCAAAAAATCGTCCACAACGGTAACGTGAACACGGATATGATCAAGCGCACCCCCAACATGATCGGGTTCACCCAATCTGCGATTGGTGTTGATGTTGTAAATTCAAATAAATTTGAAAAAAAATTCATGAAACCCCCAATTCACGAATTGGCCACCCCATCAAGTTCATTTGAACCCGTTGTTTCACCCACACCCCCAATCGTCAACAGACCAATCGCGATTGTAGAAACACCAACCAATCGCAAATTGGGTGAAATTGGAAGCACAACACACGAGGAGGAGAAATTAGGGCTCGTCATCGCCCTCGTGGCGATAGGACTACTAGCGCTTTGGTTGTAGGAACTTCCAATCTCGATTGGTGGCAGAGAAAAGTAGGAGACCGGCGATTGCCACGATTAAAGCCTAAGTATTATTGGCGAGCAATCCGACCGTTTTTCATAATATAGATAACAAGTAAGAAACGATACTTCCGATCAGTCCAGGTAGTGCGGCAGCCGCCTTTCCAGCTAATTTAGCTAGAAGATTGGCCAGAGCTTTTAGTTGTCTTTTTACCCACTCCTTGGCTCCACCGGATGGCGCGGGTGCTGGCGCGGGTGCTGGTGGTGGCGCGGGTGGTGGCGCCGCACCACCAGTGAAAGCTAGAACTATGGTTGATATAGTCATGCCGACAGCTGTGAGGATGCTTGCTATCGTGACGCCCTGCTCTCTGAACAGAGTGCGAAGACGCTCACCGAGTGTCGTGTCCTCGTGCAAAACCCTCGATATTGTTTCGCGGATCCGACTTATTTGTGTGCGGAGAGCCTCACGGTTAGCCGAGGCGGCCTCCAAGCGAGCTTCTCTTTCGTCCCGCAAAGACCGCAGTCGTTCGGCGATCCGCTCGGTAGATTCTCTATCGTCACCGGCTTCCTCCAGTTTTCTTTCTTCTAGCGCGATATGTTCATCCAGCGCCGTGAGTTTGGAGAGGTTAAGGACCAGTTCGCCCCGGACCGTTTGTAGAGCCTTATCGAGTCCACGGAGTTGGCGAAGAGGTAACGGTGGGTCATCGTTGAGTATTTCCCCCAATTGCGATTGGACGCTGAACGTGGTCTCCATCGTGTTAATAACGTCGGTGGCTATTTGAGGGACCTGGCTGAGCTCGACCGTTTCTATCGCGGCGGCCGTCTTCGCCATCGTTTCGTCGGTAGACTGTAGGGCCGCTACAGCGCGGGCCGGCATAATTGGCTTCCAATCTGGAAATCCTAGTTCGTTCCTTATGATTTCACCACCGCCCCGTTTTCCGGCAATGGTGCCCATTGCTAGGGGTTTTCCGGTCTTCATGTTGACGATCGGGTTATCTGATGCTTTTAGTCGCAACCTACCGTTCAGATCCAATTCGAATTTGGAGTAGTCTCGACCGACAGATGGGACCAGATCTTTTTCTGCCAAATTGTTGTAGTAGTCGTTTACAGCTCCCTCAAGTAATTCCTGACTTTGACCAACGCTGCTGGTAGCGCCACCTATTTCCCCCAATTGCGATTGGATTGGAACTGGAGTCTCTATGAAGGGCGTATCACCATAATCATCGAGGTAATCGTTACAATCATCGTAGTACTCTTCTCTGCCGATTTCATCCATGTTAATATCGTAATCATCCATTTTAATTTTTTCAAAATTATTAATTCTGTATTAAAGACAAAACCATAGGGGTTTAATAGTTTCAATAAAATTAATTATGTCTTCGAGTCAATACGGTCGCAAACTCAATCCATACCGCAGACTGCGTGAGCCCCTCGGGGCAAAAGGCGTGAGACAGAGTGTCGTTATTACGAACAACCCATCGACGATCGACCAGAACCAGCAGCTCTTAGTCCGCTTCCCCAACCTCGGAACTCACGACGTCATTGTGCCGGGTACTGTTCGCCTCGCTTTCATTATTTCGCTAACGTCGACGGACGCGGACCGAACCGTCGTTCAGAACCTGGGTCGCGCCATAGTCAAGAAGACTATGATAAATATTTCTGGTAATGAGGTGATGTCGATCGACGACAGCGACGTCTACCATTGCTATCAGGACCTGTGGAAGACGGCAAAAGAGCGCGAAAACGCTGTCTATCAGGGTATTGACTCCAGCAAAAATAAGAACGTAACCAAACTTAGAATCGGGGCTGCTAACAAGGCAGATAACAACGCGAGTGACAACGCGGTCGCGGGCGCTTACGGCAACCGCTTCTACATCCCGCTCGACTTGAGTTGCTGGAGAGCCACATGCCCTACTATCAGAGTGCTTTGGCTGACCGCCTCGAATACGAACTAACGTTCAACTACTACGGCCGAGTTCTCATAGCCAGCGACATGTTATCGACGTATACGATCGACAATGTTTCGCTGGAGTACGACATGGTCACGATGCCCGAACTCGCGCGATTGATCAGAACCCAGTACGCCGGGCGCGTTGCCATCCTTTACGACCGAGTTCTTCGCCACCGCAAGATGAAGAAAGACAAAAGCGACACATTGTGGAATATTAATGTCAACGTCCCCGCCCGCTCGATGAAAGGTATACTGATGTTGTTCGAGGATGCTCGGTTCGCGCTCGGTGCTCGAAAAACCGACAAATTCTATAACCCCAAAATCACGAAGGTAGAGGTGACGATCGAGGGAGTACCCAATCAACTCTACAGCGCGGGTCTTCGCGCGCACCAGCAGTGGGACGAAGTAAGAAAGCAGTTTGCTGCCGGCTCTAAGCGCTCTCCGGAGGTTGCAGCAGTTGCCAAAGACCTGCACCTCTCGGCCGTCTCCCTCGCGGAGTTCCTGAATACCAAATACGCGTTATGGCTAGACATGCGAGCCAGCGACGACGACCAAATACACGGCAGCGGACGCCAAGTTGAGAACGCTAGCGAGGGTGTGACGATCCAGATAACCAAAGAGGCGGACGGAGCCGGGCCATTGAACGTGTACTTATATATAATTACAGACGCACAACTCAACATCGAAGATGGTCGATACGTCTCAGCGATCTACTGATTTAATAAAAAAATCATCTAACGATTTATTTAATAATTCTAAAGAATTAATTAGCAATCAATACCAATTCACGATTGGAGATGCTCACTCTGCCATAATATGTGGGCAGACAGGATGTGGAAAAACGGTTTTCATCCTAGACTTGCTCGAGGGCTCCTACCGCGATGCCTTTCGTCATATTGTGATCCTGTGTCCCACTGTGCGGCACAACGATACTTATCAGCGGCGCCCGTGGATATGGACCGACCCTGAGGTATACGTTATTGACCCCGGTGATAGGCTTCACGATTGGCTGCGTGGTTTATACAAATAATTCCAGGGTGAGCCTACCCTATACGTGATTGATGATTGCTCAGCCAAGGCGGCGATGACCAAAAAGAAGGACATGCTCTCCGAGCCCGCATTTTCTGGCCGCCATGCTAGGCAAAGCGTATGGATATCCACTCAAAAGTACAACGCCGTCCTCAAGGATCTGCGCGAGCAAACGAAATGGGTCGCCCTCTTTCACTGCAAGGACCGAGACTCATTCGATGACTGTCTTCGAGAGAATGACGTTATCCCAACGCGCGAGGAGCGCCTGGAGGTTCGACAGATGCTTTCGGAAACTAAGCACGCCAAGCTTTTGCTAAAGATTGATCAACCAATTGCTTACGAAGTTATCAATTAATTAATTAGCAATTACTTAACGCTTAATTTTAAGAAAATTAGTAATTGCCGAGTAAATGATTAACAATTAATTTTATAATTTTCTTAAAATTAATTAGCAATTACTGAACAATGCTGAACAAATGCTTAACAAATGTTGAACAAATGCTGAACAATGGTTAACAATGTTAACAATTTGGTGCTCCGCTGCGAGCTTTGTTGCGAGCATAATGGTGATCATAAGTATCGGGTGGTGCGCTTGGCAATATGTTAAAGTGATGAGACTTGTTAGAATAGTTAAATTAATTTTGAAAAAAAATGAACTGCGACGAACTTCTCGATCAGCTAATGGAAGAAACCTCAACTCCGACTGCTGACATCCTGAAAGATAATGATCCGACAGAGCAATCGGGGTTGACAATCGCGATTGGGGCCGATACGAATGGAAATGCGGCGCGACGAGAGCGGCTAGCTGCGCTGGTTGCTGGAGGACAATCGGAGCATTATCTCGGTAGGCGTCTCTCAGTTTTTCAGGTGGATAAGATGTCAGATGCGGAGATCGATAAAATGTATGCGCGATACGAATCTAGGTTAGGTGCGGAGATGACAAAAACTCTCGGATCGGCGGCTATTCATTTGTACGCAACCGCCGTTAGTATACTTCTCCCTATACCAAACACCGCGGGGTTGATTGACGATCTAGAGACTGACCCTTTTATAGTAGGTCACACTCTTAGAACAGCCTGCTGCTCAATTTATCACAAGTTTGGAATGTACTTAGCTCCGCTGACAACCGCGTTGACCACGGGTAAACACTGTCAATTTGGACATATATGCCCACGAAACTATAAGCCCTAATATTAATACAAAATATAATTTTGAAAATGATGACACAAGACACACCAGCGAGAGTGACGGAGTTGAACCCGATTGCTCCAACCCAATCGAACCCGAGTGTTACTCCGCCACTGGATGACATACGGCATATAAAAAATCCCAAAAGACAGGCAGCTGGGCGGGCGGCGGCTGCCACCCGAAAAGTTAAACAAGATAAAATACTCGCCGAGCTTCGAGACAACAAAACATCTGAAGACAGAGTTGAGTACAACAACACCCCCCAATTCACGAATTGGAAGCACACCCAAATTCTTTGAATTTGTCACCCAATACCAACTCCAATTCACGAATTGGGGGTTGGAGTTGGGCGAATCCGATTGAACCCAAATTCGTGAATTGGAGTTGGGTTGTTGGTGGTGGTCTGGCAGTTGTTGGTGCCCTGTGCGTGTGGAAATACCCCCTATTATCGAAAAAACAACCAGCCAGTGTTCAGAAGAAAGTTACGAAACACCAATCGCGATCGGATGCGCACCATTTAAACATTGATCGCGACCCCTTTTATATGCAATAATTATAACAATGGCTGAACAAGATGGTAAAATGTTAGTGAATGCGCTTTATCACGCCGTGGTGATATCGGGTTTCAGTATCGGGTATGCTCGACTATCAAAGATGGCCCTAGAGGATCCGCTCCCAAATTGGACTTTACTGTGAGAGACGTAGGGCTCGCGACCTTAGATGTAGCGGCCGCAGTTTGGACCCGAGATTATCTAGTTAAAGCTGGAATTCTACCAGTTAATATATGGAAATAAATGGCTTCAATCGCAGTAATAGTAGGTGGTGCGCTCGTAAACGCATTGGCGTTCAGCGGTAGCAACTTTATATTCTCTAAAATGAAAAGCTCGAACGTGGATGAGGAGCGTAAGCGTCACGATTTAGCTGTAGAACAACTCAATAGCGCGAAGGAAGCGTGGTCGAAAAAACGAACCGCCCATCTGGACTGGATCAATGAAGAGCTTCGCCGCGAAAATCACGCCGCGCAAACCTTTCAGAACGTTGAAGAAGCCAACCGCGAGTACGCGCTGGCATATCCGCACAAAAGTCTAGATCCAATGGATCGCGAGCCCCAACTTTCAGATTTCTATGTACCGTCAGAGCCCCAAAAAGACCGCGAATCGCGTTCATCGTCGTGGGAATGGGTGTGGTGTGTCCCGTCGGCTACTATATAAAATAATTAATTAATTAATTAAAACAATTTTTTTTATAAAAATATATATATAGAACGATGTTAGTTGACGAACTTTATTACGCTATGATTTACCTGGTGCAAAGAGTATGATTCGTCTGGCCCGAGATTGTCTCTGGCCCGAGACGTGGCGCGAGGACGAAAAAGCGGCCACCATTTTCGCAAAGCGGATGTTAGATTCCTCCGAGTTAGATTCCCCAGAATTCCCTCTCCTGTTCCAACCCAAACGCGATTGGGGCTGCAGCGAAACTTCCAACAAAGGTTTATTATTAACGACGCAGTTACCGGACGAACTGGCGAGGGCATGTTGGAGATTGTCCGATATATTAGAATACTTAACATACGATGAACACGCGCAAACTTGATACCAAACTAACGCGCAAGCTGTCGAATACATACTATAGCCCACGTGGCTACTGGAAGGGACTCGCGGCCATCAAGAACCTCGCGGCGGCGACCAAGGTTTCAGAAAACGCTGTCAAGGAATGGCTCAAGAAGCAGGCCATCTGGCAGATCTATTTACCCGCGCCTCACAATATTCCGCGCCCGAAATTCGACGTGCCGGTGCCGAACCAAGTTCACCAAGCGGATCTCCTGTTTCTCCCTCACGATCGCGTCGGTCGTAAGACGTACAAGTACGCACTGACAATCGTTGACGTAGCGAGTCGTTATAAGGGGGCTGAGCCGTTGGCCACTAAAGAGTCTAAGGAGGTGGCCGAGGCTCTTTCCCGAATATATAAGAGGAGTTCTCTCAGATGGCCGAATCTTCTCCAGGTCGATCCCGGCCGCGAGTTCATGGGCGCGGTCTCTCATCTATTGTCTAAGCACAAAGTTTCTATCAGACGCGGCCGCGTCAACATCCACCGGGACCAGGGGATCGTGGAGCGCTTCAATCGAACCCTGGCTGAGAGGCTGTTCGGACACCAATATGCTAAAGAACTTGTAGACCCTCATTCGCGATCGACCGAGTGGGTGGCCAGACTGCCCGCCGTGGTCTCCGCACTGAACGGAGAGGTGACCAGATTGATAGGTAAGAAGCCCGTAGATGCCATCAAGTCTGAAAAGGTGACGAGCAAGCCCTCTGCCGTCTCCCGCGGACGACCCGTTGGTTTAGAGGAGCAGCAATCGCCGATTGCGCTTCCATCGGATGTTGACGTCCGGTACCTCTATCAACCGGGAGAGCTCGAAGGTGGCAGCCGCCGCGCGACTGATCCCGTGTGGTCTCTGAATGTATATCATCTGGATCGCTCTATTACCAAACCCGATGAGCCCATGCTCTATTATTTGGCTGATGGTCCATCTCGCGGTTTTGTTCGCGAAGAACTTCTTATGGTACCTTCTGACACCCAGCTGCCCCGATTGCTTAAATCAAGAGAGGTTCTGTATGTATTCCGTCCGGTAACACGCGTCTTTTATCGTAGTACGCCGAGAGTCCTAATTTTCGTTGACAGTACGTTTTCATAACGCCGTCTTTCATTTTAAATCCTCTATTTTGTGCTACATCTATAATGTGTTTTCCATCTTCTGTAGTTTCACTTAGTACTCGTTTATATCTATCCCAATTTAAATTGTTAGTTCTCTTGGACATTCCTTTCGCAGAGTTTTTATTAATTTGTTCCAAATTATCTTTAGAATTAAATTTTTCTGCGAAATAACACTTACTAGATAACGCTATCGCCCTATCTCCGCTGAATTCCATTTTGAAAAGTCCTGGCTCTCTTTCGCTCCATTTATCCCAAGCCAACCATTTCTTTTTTTTCTTTTTCAAACTCGTCTAGTAAGTTAGGTCTAATCAATTCCTCTATCGTTTTTCCATTAACTCCTATATACATACTATCCGTGTCCATCTGTATTAATTCAAAGTCTTCTCTTTTTACGTATTTGTCTAGAAATTCGTAGTAAAATTCCAACATTCTCAATTTAGCTAGTTGATAAACCGCTATTCCACAGTGGAAGGGTCTCTTTACTGCACACCGGGGTTTTCGGGAAGATATTTCGTACGCATCTCCTATCTCCTTCCAAATCATCAAAGAATGCAGATCTTAACGCTTTGTCAACACAGGTTTCGTCTTGTGTATATGTCGTATTTAAATGTCTCTCTTTTGCCTCTATCATTTTTCCACAACACGAATTGCCTAATAATTTCATTATATCCGCTACTGGTTTCTTATTTAGGTTCTACATCGCCTGTTCGTCTTGCGGCTGTAACTTCTTTTGCGAACCATTCGAAGGGTTTACCACTAATATAATCTATAACACGATGAACTCCCGTTATTTCTAGGCCGTGTTTTTAAATACCATTTCAACAGTGGCGCGTACAGCAAGACTTTAGTGGCCGACATAGATCCCACCAATTTTCTTCCATTTCCTCTAGTTCTTCCAGTATCTTCCATATATTTTATCTGTGCTGGAACCTCATCAACATCTACTTCTCTGTTTATAAAAAGTGGAGACATTTCAGAAAACTTATCTTTTAAGTTGTGTGGAACATCTATATCCACCTCCGCAAACCGAAACCAGTCTCCAGATAAAACTCTTTTACAAAACCTTTTAATAAATTTAGGATTATGTGGGGTATCTATATGGTGTATAGTTTCTCTCCCACACGGCATATCTTTATTTAACGTAGATAAATATAACGCGTTTGCATCATACCCCAAAATAGCCTTGCACGGTTTGTTAATTCCATTTGATCCAAATGAGGAATTAGATCTAATATTTGAAACACCGGTTTCTGTATAGCGTGTAAATACGATTGATGGACCCCCGACTAGAGCGTCTTTCATCATTTTGTATGTTTCTTCTTTTGGTGCATATAGAGCCCCCTCCGGTATAACCACCTTTATAGATTTTTGTTCTTTAATGGTTCCTCTCAATAAATATTGTATAGCCACACCCGGTATAGTGTTACCGCATCTTTGAAAATATCCACACCTCTGTGTTTATAAAATTCACACATTTTTTCCACCGCTTCTGGGAACGGTGCTACATCTAAATCGTTATAATATTTCAACCAATCTCTGAAAGTTTTCATATTCTTTTCTTTGAAAATTCTACGACATTTACTTAATTCTGTTTCATCTAGTAACATTTTCCCAGATAGTTTGGAATACCAATTCTCTATATTCGGTAGTCCTGGGTAATCCAGTTTGTCTGGAGAATCGAACCACTCGTAAGGAAAGAAAGATTTCTGTCCTTTGCATTCGTAGGCTTTTATCCAACTATCGTAACTTACACCAGGTCCTAGATAAAGTATTACATCAAGAAATCTAAACTCTGGAGTAAATAGAAATATTGTTGCGTTTGCACGTTTTCCGACCATTACTTTCTTTGTTGTTGATGCCAATTCGCCTACTAGGTATTTCTTTATTAAGTTTATATCGTACTTACTGCTGTTAAAACCTATAACCGGTACTTGCTCTATCCACTGTTCGATCTTGGCGATTTGGTTTTTACGTAAATGTTCTGTATTAAACCCATATCTTGACCACACTTCTTCTCTTATAGCTTTTCCCCTGACTTTCAAATCTTCTACGAATTTTTCTATAAGTTTTGCGGGATCTTTATCACAAATATGAGTTACTGTTCCAGAGAAATTATCTCCTATACTAACGCTTACCGGAACGTGCTCGGCTTCGTACTCTAAACTATTACCTAGCGTTTTAAATTCTGGGTTGAGATACGCCTCAAAATCATATACTATCTGATATGGATAAAGAGTAGTGTCGCAACCGATCTTTATATCTTTACCCGTTCTTTGGAATTCGCATTCCCACATAACTACTAGGTTGAATTCTTTGCTTCTTCTAATAAATGTATCTCTTCTCGTAGTGGATGCGCGTTCTTTTTTTCTATGCTTTGCATGAATCTCGCACCCGTGCCAGTAACAGCCGTGATATTGATATACGGTATTGTTTTCTTGGCAGTATCCATCTACTGGAGCTCCTAAAAATCCATCTTTCACCCCCGTGTCCGCACTGTTCGTGGTGAATGTGAATTCCCTCCCGCTTTTCCACAGAATACATCCAATCGATCGCCCCATAACTGTTAGAATGTTTGGGTAAAATTTTAAAAACGCTTTCTCGAACGACGAACGCGGGCGCTCTAAATAATTACCATCACATACTATTTTTGTCTCACCTTTCATACATTTTGGTCCGTGTCTCTTCTATTACTCGCTGTCGTGAATTGCTGTTTGCAATTATCGCAGGCGTAAATTTGTAGATAGGTTTTTAAGGTTTTTTGATCAGAAATGCGTGATTATTAAACAGTCCTATTGTCATTGGTTTATTACCTATTTCCTTGTAGTGTGCTGGCACCTTTTTCAACCACCATACGTCACATTCGGTCGGTTGATATACTTCTATACCGATTTTAAAAAACTCTTCAACCTTTTTCAGGTCTGAAAAAGGAATTGGTGAAACCACATTATTACCGAAATATTGCTTACTAAATTCTCTCGCTTTGTCCGTACATCTGTCGGGTCTGTTTTACCTGTCATATGCATCGCTAAACATCTGAACAGACGAAGGTCGTCATTATACTTATCTAAAGAATACATACCTTTTTTATTCTTCAACCATTCTGGAAGTTCTCCTCCTGCTGCTTCTTTGGATTGTAGTCCCAAATCTATTCCCCTACTGCCCTGTATTAGCTTTACGAAAACTCTACCCATCTTACAAACTTCCACTTTGTATTCGGTCTGTCTATTTTATCGGACATTATTCGTGTTTGCTCCTTATCTGACAGCCATTTTTTAAACGGTTTTCATTGATGATAGTGGTTCGCTACCACCGAGATTTTTGTGAAATATTAGAGTTATAGGTTTTCCATTTTTAGTTTCCTCCATATGTTCTAGCTTGTAAGAATATAAATATCTCAAATAAAAATTTGTTGTTAGATACGGAGCGAGTTTATCGGACATGCGTTCAGACTCGTTAATGTTAATGTTTTTACGAAAGGATAATGTAACTACCCGTCTTCCATTTTCTACCTTTTCCAATGTTTCATCGTGAGCCCCAATATTTCTTCACCTTTTTCCACTATCGCGCGAACTATAGATCTTTTATTTGGTATTTGGTCACCTGTGTGTCTAATTTGAGACAAATTATTTGTGCTTGAAGGTAATTCTTTAGAATTAATTACACTAGCCCTTAGCTCCGCAATACTTTCTTTTTGAATTCTGTTACCAACTTCCTCCGCTAGTGAGAGGTCTTTAAATGTCCCTCTTTTATAGGCGCGGGTAAACCGCTTCATAAACGCCTCATTCATTGTGGCGTTTATCAAATTTGTCAACCCCCTAACTCTCAACCGTTTACTATAAGTAATCCCTAGAGATTCGGCTTCTCTTCTCAAACTTTCGATTTCTGGCGTTATCATATTTTCTGTAATATACTTTTTGTATAACCTATGAAATTTATCTGTTCAATTGGTCGTGAAAACATTATGTTTTTTTCACTTCCAATTGAATATAAACATATACATATATATATATAAAAATACATATATAATGGAGTGTGAGACTTGTTGTAAGACGTTTACGCGTAAAGACTATCTACGAAGGCATCTAGCGAGACGTAGAAAATTTCCTTGTGTCCCCCCACAATTTCAATGCCCCAGATGCCCTTGTAAATTCGTTAGTGCCCAAATTCTTTGTAGACATAAGCAACTACGCTGCCCTGTGGCTAAAGGTGAACGCGGTATTGACTAGAGCTGGTAGAATTAGTTGCTGATCTGCGAAATAAATTAGCTATATCGGAGGAGAAAAAAATGGGGAAATTGTTGGTTAATATAAACTATTGTACTTGCATTAATGATTTCGACTTTTGAAAAAAGTCAATTACCAATATAATTGGGACTCCCTCTTTTCAAAATTATTTTCTCCATAAATTCATAAATTTGCTGTGAAAACATTATGTTTTTTTTCACAACCAATTTTGGATTTTTCGGGGGTGGTGGGGGACAATTTCCTCGTTAACCAATTTTTGATTTTTTCGGGGGTGGTGGGGGTGTATTATGGAGGGTTATAAATGATATCACGGTAGGTGGTATCATTTTGAATCCCTATATACTACTACTTGAAACTTCATATGCTTATTAGTCATGATCCATATATTCATGCTGTATCCCACTCATGCGGCCCCTGTGCCCAAGGTCAAGGTCAAATGACTTAGAAGTTTGCGTTCCGAAATCTGCGTTAAAGTTTTTAAATACCTTATATCTCTGCAGTCCTAAGTCACATTAACTTGAAACTTGATTTGCTTATTAGTCATCATCCATATATTCATTCTGTGTCCCACTCATGCGGCCCCTGTTCGCCTATGTCAAGGTCAAATGACTTAGAAGTTTGCGTTAAAGTTTCTGTCAAAATATGCGTTAGTTTTCACATACCTACTATCATAATCTCTGTAGCCGTAAGTCAGAATTGCTTGAAACTTTGTATGCTTATTGGGCATCAAACTTCAAGTAAATACACTCTGAGACCATCAAATGCTGGGTTGGCCGTTTTCGTGCTCGGGTTTGCATACATGTATAGATGCAAACTTTTCTATTGTTTACAGAGGTGTTCAAATTGCTTACCAACATATGACAACAATAGTCGATGTGTAAATAGTTTGTGTACACGACTCCTCTGAAACTGTTCAGTCAATCGGTCTGAAACTATACACGTCTTCTACACATATTGAAGATAGGCGCCGTCGTGTTTTTATGCCGAAAGAAATACTGTTTTATAAAAATATCACCTTTGTAACTTAGCCATTTTCTTCTACATTTGTGTGTATAATTCTATATAGGGTACATAGTTTGTGTACACAACTCCTCTAAAACCGTTCAGTCAATCGATCTGAAACTATACACACGTCTTCTGCACATATTGAAGATAGGCCCTGGGCGCGTTAGGGTTGTTGGTACCATCCGAGCGCACCAAAGATTTCTGGTGCCAATGTGTTTAGACACACATACTGTATATATTTCCGCATGATAGACTTTTCAAAATAGTAACCTAAGCCCACTAATTTGCATAAACAAGATGGCCGCCAGTGAAAAAAGCATCGGCTACCGTAGGATATATATTACATTGTGGAACCAATATTAGAAGGGTCATATTGGTACATCTTAATTTATTTAATAGCTAATACATTATCGAATATATAACAATCGATATAAGCTTGAACCGAGCTTGTGAACATTCAAGATGGCCGTCATTTTACAGGAATTTCCTAAAATATGTAAATAAATTGACAAAGACGTGCTATCAATGTGGGTACCAAACACTAGTTATGAAGTAATACGGCCATCAGTCGTTCAGCTATATGTATCCTGAACATTACACGTGTTAGAAGCATCATGGCAGTCATGCACACTTGTTAAGTTCCACAAACAAGATGGCAGTAATTGTTAAAAATTACATTATTTTATAGAATTTCTCTCTCTAGATGTATTGTACATGCATAAACGAAGGGAATTTGACAACCAACTTCGGATAATTAATAAATATAATGCATCCACCGGTTTACCAGGCTATTTCTTGCAATATCTACATGTTCAATGAATCCAAGATGGCCGCCATTTTATACAAATTATGTTGCTTATTCTGATCAGTTGGCACACACTGCCTGCCATGAACAGCTTCAACATAAGGCAAAATAGACGGGCTCACAAGATGATTATACACAATCGTGCTAACAATGGCATATGTCAGAAGATGATTAACGATTAAATATATATGAAAAAGGGTGGCGGCCAGTGTTAATCAGCTAACAGAAATTGCATCATTTTGTACTAGTAATACCACAAGGGAAATTATAACAATTTCTGACACATATGAGGTGACACATTGCAAACGATTTACTTCTCATATTTTAAAGGAATATCATTATAATTTGTATAAGTCAATGATGGCCGCCAGTTTACAGGCATTTTGTCATGTATGTACATGTACATAAATTGGCATTCTCACTATATCTTGATCGACTATTAACTGTTAATTGACAGGCCTTGACTATATGTACAGCCGTTGTGTTGTTACAAGTACTCTATGTACGTATACATGTGTAGACTAATGGTGCTTATATGGAGCCCGACCCACACATTTGGATATTAATGTTTTGCCGAAAATAATATTTAATGCAAATTTCATGGAATTAGTATCTGCTATATATGCATGCACAACGGTCCGGTTATTTAAAGTGTTTATGTAATAGTGTTAATACTCTATATTTATTTATCAGTAATTAAATTAAGTATTAACTTGAATTTTCCTATCAAAAGTATACCAGCCATCCTCATTTAACGGCAATTGCTCGTTCAGCCGATGTGACTAGTATGCGGTCGTAATAGGAATACAGTTGATATCAACTTGGTGTATGCGTTGTATATTAATGGCAAGGTACTTTACAAATAAACAATATAAAATTAATATTCTGACATCAATGGATAACCCCGGCCGCCAATTCGATTGACGGATAATATATCAACACAAATTTTGCCAGAAGCTTTAGCGCAAACGTCATTTGACTTTGACTATTATTGGCCTTGGAACAGCTATGGAATAAAATCATGTATCGCAAATATGCAAACAGTATGTAATGGTTAACAGAAAATACATTTACGAAATATTACAATTTATCATGTAATTATCGGCGTAATTATGAAAATAAACAAAGAAACGAAAAGGAGATTGTTTTACCCCTTGGCATGCTGCACATACTGGGCGGATATTATATTGTAATAAAATAGTTTTGTTTTGGTTTTAGTAGTATTAATGCGCACTGTCAGTACTTGCTGAATCCTGGTTGGGGCAACAAACCTAGAGCTGACAATATAATACTTCTACTTTGTACCTGTCCAAAGTTAGCTGCTGTACTGCTTGTTTTATTCAGAATATTGACAATATACCGAAATGAGACCACATATAATAGACCACTGTACATTGGTAATAACAGAAAAGAGGTGTACTGTATGACAAGCTGTGTGTGGAAAACCAAAGCATGGTGATACATTATATCTACCACATGTCAGCATCCAGCCTAATGTGTCACGAGAAATTAGTCTAAACATATACGTCAACATAGTGGTTTATCCAGCATCATTATTCATTTTGCCTATAAGTTTTCATGTTTCATGATACAAGTTCATACATGTATTCCTAGTTATGTTTGTTATCTTTTCAGATATGATAAACAACCCATGCGGATAAATTATTTCTGTGACCGTTTCATAAATGTTTCGTTGTTGTCATAGCTCATTATCTTTGTGCATGCTATACTATGGACAACATATAACAAGATACCCAAAGGAGACACATGAACCTATGTATACTAGAAACGCAATACATCAGGTTAAACACATAACACACACATAGCGGCGGAGCTTTGAACGTGGCAGAAACATGCATTCCACTACCAGCAGTTGGAGTATTGATTTATTTTATATTGGTTTACATGCAATATTTAACATTGTTGTATTATCAAATGTACTTACAGTTCTGAATCATACGCTGCTGGCTATGGAATGCATGCATATGAAAAACATATACCATTCCAGAATGTGTTTGTGTAATTACAACTAGAGGGGTGGGTGGCAGGTGGGAGCATGCGATGGGTAATTTAACGATCGGGGTTCATCCTTACCGGAATCCCGACTGGAGACCTGGTTTGGCCCTCACATACGTCTTTGGCATTTTGTATGTGACAGTTGAATCTGGTTATACCCCTTATAAGAGTAATCCTACCTGTATTACTTTTAAATAGGGGAAGGGGCCAAGTGACTTTGGTCCGGTATGGACCTGGCACCAGGTCAGGTTATTCTAATGTCAGGGCTGAATATGTTGTATCTCGATGTAAATATTCCGTTCTGATTTTGGGATTTCCCCCCCAATGCAGCAGGTTAAAATGGGATCGAACCTGTTTGCCCGGCCTTACATGACCTTAGCTGTTGATATGCCGTTAAACACCAATAAACAATAAACAAACAAACAACTAGAGGGACTTCTTATAGTGCATTTGTTTATAATTTGTATCATTGTACGCGGCATGTGAAGTCGAACAATTAACATACATATGGTTGATTAGTCAGAAACTCGTCTGTGTATACAAATAGTTTATGTAAATGAATGTGCAACATGAGCGAATGACATATCCATTCCATATTGGGTTGTACTTATTAATAGCCCATCTGCACTAAAACTAAGACATATATTGATCAACTTAAGTTCGGTTAAACATGCATGTGCATGGACAATGGAAAATAATACATCCGATAGACCGAACACCACTTCCTGGCCTGGAAAATAAGTATAATGTGCCAAATACGTGCATGTAGGTCGATAATTGAATTGGCACTAATATGGATTCCATGATTAGCGGTACACGGTCCCACAAATATACACTTAGGCAACCGGCTAGAAATAGAACTTGAACCGCTTAGTATACGTTGTTTCGATAGACGTGTTCGGCGATAGTCGTGGGTATCTTGATATTGTTTGTAATGTTACTGATCAAAACACACATGCTACCCCTCTTGCTTGCTTTGCCGTCATGTTTCCCTGAGGTCAGTAATCAACATAAAGTAAGCAATGAGTAAGGACAAACTATTAAATTAATGAAGTGATATATAATGTTCGCTACGTGTTAAAACAGGTATGTCAGCCTCATATACTCATGATATTCATATCACATGTTGGTTGCATGGATTGTCATCTATATTACATGTTTACGTACAAAAAGTAGTAATAACAGAACAGTGTACAACAGTAGTGTAATGTCGACACTTCTAAATTTTGTTTAGTCTTTGTTGGCGGTAATTTTGCGCATATATTAAATTGCCGCTGAAAGGGCATGCATGCATGATGTATGTTATGTTATATTATATTAATTGGCTATATTACATAATTTCGCTTAATTTTGATTTTGTCATTTGAATTGTGTACAATTTGTTACTCATATAAACGCTTCTTCTTGCACAGTATGCAGTGCATGGTAATGCATGAGACAAAATTCAAAGTGGAATAACACATGATACAAAATGTTCCAATCTTAAGACAGATATATTATTACTAATGAGCGTTGGTAGTGGATATTACACTTTTAATAAAAAAACCACCTTTACAATGATAAGCACACAGTACACTATATTGTACATGTACAAACAGGTATATAGTACAGCTTCTAGTCATAATAAAGCAGATACTTAATACATAATTATCATTTTTATTCAGCTGCTACCAATAAAATATATATGAGGGTTTAGTTTCATTGCTACACATATTATTACTAATGAGCGTTGGTAGTGGATATTAAACTTTTAATAAATAAAACACCTGTACAATGATAAGCACACAGTACACTATATTGTACATGTAAAAACAGGTATATAGTACAGCTTCTAATCATACTAAAGCAGATATTTAATACATAATTATCATATTTATTCAGCTGCTACCGATAACATATATATGAGGGTTTAGATTCATTGCTACACATATTGTACGAAATTGCGGCCATTTTGAAAGTATGCAAATTTTATTTGCCTCAAACTGGTATACAGAAACTTCTTTAGGCATGCCAATGGTTTAATCGAAGCTGATCGGTTTGCTCTTGTCTGATATGTTATGTGTAATACGTGAACACAATTCCATAAATTACTGTTCCAATTTTACAGTAATGGACATCTTAAATATGCGAATTAATATGTGTATGTTCCTTTTTATGCTTTTAGTAAGCTGTAGATCAACGAATGTGTATACAATGTGTGTGGTCTTTGCAGTTTTGAACGGGTATGTGGTACCGACATTGACATCAAAGTTATAAGTATAATTTACGAAATTCGTCTAAAATGGCGACCATTTTGGATTTACACTCTTCTCTTTTTATTGTGAAATTGGTTTGTTAGCATTGTATAACATGTCATTTATCACATATCAGAATTGCGTTTGCATTAACCATTATGTGGCTGCTGAAACAACGACGTTTCATATAAATATACCAGAAACTGGATATACATTTCAAAAGGTCGGCCATATTATATATGCAATATTACACCTTTATACCAGAAATGTTATGTTTTTGTTGCGTATTATTATCAATACCAATATGCTAAACACATTGCCGCTATGTTAGTTTTATATATGTGTGTGGTGTCAACATGTAATTTCTCGTGCGTGTCTGTTTCTTTAAATAATTCATATAATTCGTGTAAAATGGCGGCCATGTTGGTTTCTGTACATCATATTCCTAATAAAATGGACTGATAAACATTTAGACGTCTATGAAGCATTAAATGCTTGAAGTTTATGGGTATTTGTGCTTTTAAAACTGCTTCCACAATACGATATGCCCCTACATGTAGTAACGTACTTTTTCATTGGCGGCCATCTTGTTTATGCAAATTACTAGGCTTAAGCTACTACTTCTGGAGGTCTATCATGCGGGAATATATAGATTAGATATGTATAGTCACTTTGGTACTAAAAACCTATTTTATGCCGGTACTCCCAAGGCTTAAGAGGTGCACATTGGTGTTTTCATGCCGACAAATATTTTTTTAACAAAAATATCATATGTGTCGCGCCCGCTTGCGGAAAGCGCGATATAGTCGGCACTTTGGCGTACGTACGTACGTACGTTCGTACGTACGTGTGTCAGGTTAAATATTTTGGTTAAAGTTTTTTGGTTAAAGTTCTTTGGTTAAAGTTGTTATGCCACCGGGTTTCGAAGAAACGGGTGGCATATAGTGTTTGGACCGTCCGTCCGTCTGTCCGTCTGTCCGTCTGTCCGCCCGTCTGTCCATATGTCCGTCTGTCTGTCCGTCTGTCCGTCCGTCACACTTTTCGGTTAACCACTTTGTCACAGTTTCTCAAACTGGCCATAGCATCTACATAAGTTGCTTAATCGCTTCAATACTTCAACACTTCATTCATTGGTATGTGTGCCACACCTGCCTATTCATAATTTATATGACCTTCGCCTTTTGACCTTCACCAGATACCTTAAATGACTTAACAATTTTGGTTAACCAGTTCGTCACAGTTTCTCAAAGTGGCCATATCATCTACATAAGTTGCTTAATCGCTTCAATACTTCAACACTTCATTCATTGGTATGTGTGCCACACCTGCCTATTCATAATTTATATGACCTTCGCCTTTTGACCTTCACCAGGTTACTTAAATGACTTAACCACTTTGTCACAGTTTCTCAAATATGCTGCAGGTGGCATCCGCGTTCGACAGACGCAGTTCTTGTTCGTTATACTATATCTCTGCAACTGCTTCGCCCATTACCTTGAAAATTCACATGGGTGTTTATCATCGTCTGTATTTTCGTTCTACCCCCTCCCGTGCGGCCCCTGTGCCCAATTTCAAGGTCTAATTACTTTGAAATTGTTGGTTAAAGTTGTTTGGTTAAAGTTTTTTGGTTAACGTTTTTCCTTATACATGTATTATATCTCTGCAACTGCTTCGCCCATTACCTTGAAACTTCACATGGGTGGTTATCATTATTGTCACGCCCGCTTGCGGAAGCACGATATAGTCGCCACTTTGGCGTACGTCCGTCTGTCCGTACGTCCGTGTGTCCGGTTAAAGTTTTTGGTTAAAGTTTTTTGGTTAAAGTTTTTCCGTCTACTATATCTATTTTTTTAGTGTCCATGCCTCGCCGCAAGGCACGACATGCAGGCCGCGGCCATCTAGTACTGTATCGTCAGATACATTTATTGACTTTGATAAATTTCTGATGACTTATCTCCCCTTGGCCGCTATTTATGCCCCTGTGTAACGTACGTAACGTACGCAACGTACGCAACGTACGCAACGTACGTAACGCGTAACGTACGTAATGTAACGAATGGTGAGGGGGCATATAGTGTTATCGGCGTCCGTACGTACGTAGCGTACGTAACGTACGTAACGTACGTAACGTACATAACGTACGTAACGTACGTAACGTACGTACGTCCAGAAACCTTAACGCTGGGTAAATGGCTTATAATTTCTGTTTCCTTGCTCGCATCTGCTTCACATTTCACACACGCATTGCTCCAATGGTCCTCTACCGCCCTGTGACAAATCCACATTCGTCCCGCCCCCGCTAAGCCCAGGGTCAAGGTCACAGACTTGGTGCGTTTCAAACCTTAACGCTCGGGTAAATGGCTTGTAATTTCTGTGTCTTTGCTCGGATCTGCTTCACATTTCACACACGCATTGCTCCAATGGTCTTCTATCGCCTTGTGTAAAATCCACATTCGTCCTGCCCCCGCTAAGCACAGGGTCAAGGTCACATACTTGGTGCGTTTGAAACCTTAACATTCAGTTAAATGGCTTATAATTTGTGTTTCCTTGCTCGGATCTGCTTCACATTTCACACACGCATTGCTACAATGGTCCTCTACCGCCCTGTGACAAATACACATTCGTCCCGCCCCCACTAAGCCCAGGGTCAAGGTCACAGACTTGGTGCGTTCGAAACCTTAACGCTCGGGTAAATGGCTTATAATCAAATATGCCTCGTTTTCTTTGGCTGCCAGCGGGGGCATTCGTATGCCGACATGCCACATTTCTATCGCATTCGTATCTCCCCTTGTTAATTCGCCTTGACTCGACGGTCGTATATTGTGACCTTCGGCACTCTAGTTCGTAATAAAATCAGTATTTGACCAAATTTCAAGAAATGAAAAGGCTCATTCTCAAATTTTGCTATAATTTAATATAAAAAAAGAGTTCTTTTTGCATTGTTTATATGGCAGTAAAATTTGGGCAGGTTTCGTGAAACAGACAGTAGAGCTATGTACTCGGAAATAACCCCGGGTATACAAATTATCTCATGGGATATACAACGGTTGTCCGTCTGATTTGTGTTAAAGTGTTCGGGCACCCATTACTCTGCCGTAAGTCGGATAGACTTGAAACTTCATATACTTTTTAGCCGTTTTGTCGCGCCTACTTTAGCAGAAGGCGCGACTACAGTCGCCGCTTTTTCCGTCGTCGTCATCATTGTCTTCGTTGTAGTCGTCCGAAATGTCAAACATTGTACAAGCTTCATCATCATGCTATAACTTTAATATTACTTTACGGATTGTTTCACTATTTGGACACTTGATACATGTAAGCATTAGGAATACACTCATACCGCCAATTCACATGAGCTTGACCTTTTTTACATTCACACTTTTGCTGAAACACTTGTCCATATTTTACCATCGCATTTTTTTACACCATATCTCTGAAACCACTTCGCCAATTCACTCGAATAGTTATTTACTGATAGTGACTCGCGGTGGTATCAGGCTATTTTCATATGCAAATGAGGCATATTTTTTAATTATTTATACTAATTAAATCCGCCACCTGAACAAATAATATTTTCGACAGATTAAAAGTATGATCATTGCACATCAACACATAGAGAGAATATATAGTACTGTCTGTTAACATTTTAAGGAAACAAGGTTATCACCCCCGATATCGGTTATCACCCCCGATAATAATCACTACATGGGGTAATTATTCCTATTATAGACTCTATTTTCCTATTTTATTCCTATTTTTTCACCGTCTGAAAACCTATTTTCCTAAAAACAGTTACCAATCCCTCACTTGATGGCCCGCTACCCTCGTCCGTCCCGTCCGTCCGTGCGTCCTTCACCAATCTTGTAATTCGTACAATTTTTAAAACGTACATGTAACTTGGTCTATAGCTTTCTTATGATGAGTAGATGCGCAAAGTTTATTTCGATTTTTGATTCAACCCTCGGGTCATGGAATATCTCCCCATTTTCGACATAGAATTTTCCAATTTTGCCTTATAACTCGTAAAACCTTTAAACAGTACCAGCTACAGACCTGAAACTTGGTATGTATTTTCCTTAGGATGAGTAGATGCGCAAATTTTATTTCGATATATTATTCAACCCCCGGGTGATGAGTTATCTCCCCCTTTTCGACTTAGAATTTCATAATTTTGCCTTGTAGCTTGTAAAACCTTTAAACAGCTGGAAGTGTGATGCTTGGTATGTAGCTTGTTTATGGTGCACAAAGTGAAATTCTATTTTTGCTTTGAAATTGAGCCATGGATTATTTCCCTCTTTTGGACATGGAATTTTGACTCGTTTTCTATCAAAGCGATATATGGGGCATCCGTGTTCTATGAACACATTTTCTAGTACATGTACATATATTATCAATAATATCAAATTAACAAGACCGAATATTTGTATGAAAAAATCATACTTAATGGTGCGACATGCCGTTATTTCTCTAGACCATTATTGGTGAGGATTGCCATCCATATAAATGCAATAATTATTGGTCGCACCAGTCACACCAATGGTTGCGCCCATGCCTTATACAGGTTCAACTGTATTATATTACAGTTAAAAGTGGCAAAATCAAATTTAATAACCTAATCACATGATAAATCACTTTAAATTATAATATCGTTTCAGGAGACGTATACAGGACCCTGATGATTACAGACAGAAGACAGCAAATACGATGATTACAGACAGAAGACAGAAGATACGATGATTACAGACAGAAGACAGAATATACATGTAACTATACTAGTTGTAGTAGGTGTAGATGTACTAGGCCTACTAGGTGTATGTGTAATATATGTAAGTAAGTGTAATATGTTTAGGTGTAATATGTCTAGGTGCAATAGGTGTAGCATGTGGTGGTGGTGATGGAGGTGGTGGTGCTATTGGTGGTGGTGGTGGTGGCGGTGGTATTGGTGCTGCTATTGGTGGTGGTGGTGGTGGTGTTTGTTGTTGGTGGTGGTGTTGAATGTATCGTACTATATATTATCCATGATGAGTTTCAGGATAGTGAAGACGATGACAAGGACATGACGCAGACAGAAGACTATGTAAGTAATACATGTGTGTAGGTATATATGTAAGTAATACATGTATGTAGGTATATATGTAAGTAATACATGTGTGTAGGTATATATGTAAATAATACATGTATGTATTATATATGTAATTAATACATGTATGTAGGTATATATGTAAATAATACATGTGTGTAGGTATATGTAAATAATACATGTATGTAGGTATATATGTAATTAATACATGTATGTAGGTATATATGTAAATAATACATGTGTGTAGGTATATATGTAAGTAATACATGTATGTAGGTATATATGTAAATAATACATGTATGTAGGTATATATGTAAATAATACATGTGTGTAGGTATATATGTAAATAATACATGTGTGTAGGTATATATGTAAGTAATTACATGTATGTAGGTATATATGTAAATAATACATGTGTGTAGGTATATATGTAAATAATACATGTGTGTAGGTATATATGTAAGTAATACATGTGTGTAGGTATATATGTTAAATAATACATGTGTGTAGGTATATGTAAGTAATACATGTATGTAGGTATCATATGTAGTAATACATGTGTGTAGGTATATATGTAAGTAATACATGTATGTAGGTATATATGTAAGTAATACATGTATGTAGGTATATATGTAAATTAATACATGTGTGTAGGTATATATGTAAGTAATACATGTATGTAGGTATATATGTAAGTAACATGTGTGTAGGTATATATGTAAGTAATACATGTGTGTAGGTATATATGTAAGTAATAACATGTGTGTAGGTATATATGTAAATAATACATGTGTGTAGGTATATATGTAAATAATACATGTGTGTAGGTATATATGTAAATAATACATGTATGTAGGTATATATGTAAATAATACATGTGTGTAGGTATATATGTAAATAATACATGTGTGTAGGTATATATGTAAGTAATACATGTATGTAGGTATATATGTAAGTAATACATGTGTGTAGGTATATATGTAAGTAATACATGTATGTAGGTATATATGTAAGTAATACATGTGTGTAGGTATATATGTAAGTAATACATGTATGTAGGTATATATGTAAGTAATACATGTAGTAGGTTATATATGTAATTAATACATGTGTGTAGGTATATAGTAAGTAATACATGTATGTAGGTATATATGTAAGTAATACATGTGTGTAGGTTATATATGTAAGTAATACTGTGTGTAGGTATATATGTAAGTAATACATGTATGTAGGTATATATGTAATTAATACATGTATGTAGGTATATATGTAATTAATACATGTATGTAGGTATATATGTAATTAATACATGTATGTAGGTATATATGTAAGTAATACATGTATGCAGGTATATATGTAAGTAATACATGTGTGTAGGTATATATGTAAATAATACATGTATGTAGGTATATATGTAATTAATACATGTATGCAGGTATATATGTAAGTAATACATGTGTGTAGGTATATATGTAAAATAATACATGTATGTAGGTATATATGTAATTAATACATGTATGCAGGTATATATGTAAGTAATACATGTATGTAGGTATATATGTAATGATTACAGGATGATTGACCGTTCAGTGCGGTACATTAGGAGGACAGCCTAAATTGAGATGGGTTTATGTTAGGGAATCAACTATATGTATCATACAGGTGACCGCGTCTGCCCGGAGACGGAAACCAACGTGAGTTGATCATGATAGTAACAAACAGAAGCATGACCATAATACGCACCTTCGTATCCGCTACCTCACACACGCCAACACAAGCATAATAACAAATACAACATGGACAAGGAAGGCGATTTTGGCAATAAATGGCCGCGACTTTATTGGAGAAATATTGGACAGAAGCAAATACAGGCTTCATAAGTGGCGGACAGATGTTTGCGGGTGGTGACATGTAAGCGCCATTACCGCATGGTAATGCCCATTACCACCTGGTAAAGAAGGATCCGCTTGGATGCAAGCTACATTGCCGCTTGGTAATGCCCATTACCACCACCTGGTAATGCCCATTACCGCAGGGCAATGCTAGGAAGCACATATTGCAGTCCCCCGATAGCACTGGTGGCCCTCAGCAGCTACATTGAGTGAATTAGCAGACCAGTGATATTCGGGGGGAAGCTGACGGGAACCTCCATCCAGCTTCAGCGAGCTTGTGCCGGGACGGTCCGTGCACGCGCCATCTGCAGAGAACCAGCTAGGTATTGTGCAACTGATATGCTATATCAAAACTATCAAACATCTCACCACCCGCAACAATCCGCCATAAATTTGGCATAGACAAATTCCGCCAATTATGGGTATGCATACAATAATGGTCGTACATTGTAATTTGTAGTGGCGTTGCTCGTGATTCGATGACGATGAGGGGTAGATGGGCCTGTTAATTTACGATGGATATACAGGTTTATCGGTAATGTTTGAAAATTGTATGATTGCGCCCCGGATATTGTTAATGAAAAGATCATTGCCAAATTCCGAAAAATGTACACCATCCGCCCGGAAGAGAAATGGACATTCAGATTTAAGTTGGGCATGCTTGATCACACAACCGCCTGCATTGCAGGCCGCAAGACCGCCTGTTCGATTGAGGCGCCTGCGGGCCTGCTCTGCGCTGCGTTGTGAATCAAAGTATTGCCACGGAGCGCGTTGTGTGATTTCTGACCATACTATAAGCGTGTTAGGTAGTGTAGCCTGTAATTGTTCAATGTCATTTCTGACATCACGGTCCAACTTTCCAACCCGTACCTGCCCCAACGAACTTCCCCCGCAGTGCAGTATCAGAATATCCGGGTACGGGAACTGGCGCACTTTGGCCCTGATAATAGACATCAGCCGTTGCCATCTTAGGCCCCTAATCCCGAACCACCGGATGGCTGTGCCGGTGTCATGGAGGCCTAGGTGTATGCCCAAGCTGTGGCGGGCCCGCTGTTCCGCCCAGTAGACGATGGAGGAGCCGGCCACCCACACGTCTGAAACAACTAGTACTAGCTCAAGTATCTGTAGTTTCGTCTTGCATCTAGCAAGTCCTAGCAAGTCAGCTCGATTTGTCAGCCGCCAACAATATATATATTCATTTATGTCTTTATTATTTTTTTTTTTATTTTTTTTAAATAGTAACCCATTTCTGGCAACAGTGACCCGGGGCGGCCAATGACCATATTCAATAGGTATATTGTCCTTGACAATAATGCACAGACATTGACCTTGGGCGGCCAAACCCCCATTCAATGGTGTCCTGGTGCCATTGATAGCAATGCAAATGTAAAGCTTTCCTAATATACGACACCCAGAATTAAAGTTAATGTGCGGCGACGAACAAACACAATTTTGCATAATGATATATTTGTGGCCACAGTGACCTTGGCCTTATACATGCGAAGTTAAATAGGTATCTCGTCATCATTGATATAAATGCACATGTAAAGTTTTATGAAGCCCGAACACATAGTTATCGTGCGGAACGGCTATCATGAACAGCCATGAATTATTGTAGCATCAGTGACCTTGACCTAGGACGAATCCAAATTCAATAGGTGTATGTCGACATTGATATCGATGTATATGCTGAATTACATTATGATTAATTATGCGTGTATAAATAATTAGAGTTAACGCGTGGAAACCAAATTGTTACAAACAATGAACGGACGGTCGAACAGGTGAACGCACAAGGTATGTTGGGGTGGGGGGGGGGGAGGTGACGTATAGTAATTTAACATGAATATTTTGCTAGTTCGGCGTTGGCCAAGTATATTCAACGGAAATCAAATGAAGCCTCATCTCAATGAGGGTTATTTACTATTAAAATTGATAGTATTATTTACAATTCCCCACAGTCCTTTCGGCGTAAATATCCTAATGCCCTTGCATGTATTAATAAACAGAAATTGTAAAATCTTCCGCAGTTCACCTTTAGCAACAATTGGATATGGTTGTAGGTGCAAGATGGAAGAATACTGCAGTGAAAATCCATGCAAGTTACATTCCAAATATTCATCTTAAGTACGAGCGGAATGCATCAGACGACCAGCGGCCTTGTTTCCGGATCGACTCGTGTGGTACATTCAATTCTGCAAGATATGATGCACCTCCGATTCTGAATGAATGGCTTTTCAATCTGGCTTGTGGGAGGTCGAGAAATCTTATGCATTTTTACAAGACCGCGCTGAACTGATAACGTGTTAATGGTGCGTCATTAACATGGAAAAATAGGTTGTCTGCCGTGTTTGGTCTCACTAGTAAGAATGCACGTAACGTTTCAACTGGACATATCGGCGTCTCGTGAAATTTGTTTATGAAAACGTTTTGTGAAATGCCCCTTTGATCGCATTTTGACTGGCGAATATTTATTGAAATGCCGTTATTTAAAAAACGTATGTCATTTAGCCTCAACGGGCGCGCCGAATATGCCGGTGTGGTATACACGAGTTCACCGACTCTAAATAGGCCGAAAAATGCCAGCAAGTACGCGGACTTGAACAGTAAGGATTCGTACTTAGACGAACATAGTTTTGGCAATGTTACTACGAGTGACGATAGGATGTCCATTGTTATAGGTAGCCGCATATCTTTTCGGTGGCATAGACGGCTATATCCTTCTAGCATTTTCGCCGTTACAAAAGTTTTATTAGGGTCTGAGTCGTTTGCCAGCTTATGTTTATAGCTTATAGCAGAAAGATATGTTTTGATGGAAGCTGGCGACACGTTTCTATCATAATAATGTGCTATAAACAGAGCAATGTGGTTTTCAGGAACGGGCCATATCAATGGCAAATTGAAACTAATGCGGAATGACTGGAATATGTGTATGGCCGACTCATACGTCACGTGTGTACTGTTAGATAGGGCTGCATCGAGAAGTGTGTTCACATTCATTTGAAGATGGCTCAAAGATGCGCTGGAACAGGCTGTGGGAGTTGGTCGGCGGTTGGTGCAAGTCTGCGGAATTTCTGAAAATTCATTCGGGATATGCTATCGCAAACATCATTCTTGCTACCACAAATGTGTTTTGCCTTGAACAATATGTTGTGCTTGAGGCATTGCAATACAAACACGCGCATTAGTGACATAACCCGTTCAGATTTGCTTGTTGATGTATTGATAATGTGGCAAACGGCTAGATTATCAGACCTAAAGCAAATCTTCTTGTTGCTCAAAGAACTCGACCAGATGAATGTAGCCACAATGATTGGAAACAATTCTAGAATCGTGATGTCGTTGGCTACGCCTATTTTGAACCACCGTCGTGGCCATACCCCATATGCCCAATGCCCACTGAAGTACACACCGAATCCCATACCTACGCCCGCTACGCTATCGGAATACAATTCTAAATCGCGGTTATCCACCCACATGTAATCGCTAAAGAACGTTACCCCATTGTAACTATCCAGAAATGCAAGCCACATATGTAAATCCTCTCTCATTCCGGAGTTCACACGCACTTTGTAATGCTTGTGTTTTAGACCAATTGTCGAGTTTATGAGCCGGCGATTAAATGCCCTGCCCGGTTTTATTGCTCTGCATGCAAACGCAAGACTTCCCAGTAGTGATTGCATTTCTTTCAGTGTGGCTTTTTTCCGACTTAATATGTATTTAACTTTTTCACGGAGTTCGAGTAGCTTGTTGTGTGGTATTTGAACATACATTTCCGCCGAATCTATATCAGGGCCCAAAAAACAGAGTCGCGTTGTAGGACCTTCCGTTTTCTCCGTGGCCAGAGGGACGGATAGATGATCGCATACACCAATAAATGTGTCCATGACATGTTTACACTCGTTTGTGCCTGCTTTACCCCCGATCAAAAAATCATCTAAATAGTGTTTGATATTATCCGATTCCGAATGTTTGCGCCCAGCCCATTCTAGAAAGGTGGAAATTTTTTCGAAAATTAGTAATTTGTACGCTGAACTAATATCGAGTTTGGCCAAATCTGCATTTTTTCCAAGCTGCTGGACCATTTCTATCGCTTCATCAAAGTGCGTATAATTTACAGAACACAATGTGGGGTCGATATAATCATTAACGGATTGATTTTCTGGGTGAGATAAATGATAAATAAGCCTATACTCATTGCCAGACTTTTTACTGACTAAACCTATAGGGCTAACTCTGAATTTTTTTAGTGGCGGGCTAGAAAAGGGGCCAGCCATTCGACCTAAATTTACCTCTTTTGTAAGTTTGTCAGTTACAATCGTAGGATTTTCCCGCGCAGATTTTAAGTTCTTAGCCTCCATTGCGACTCGTGGGCCATCATAATGAAGTTCAAAACCGTGTGTAAAACCTGCCATTAATTCATTTGCAGTAGGTTCATCTGGATAAGAGGACAATTCGGTAGCTAACTTCTCGACATTGATGGGCGTTTTAGCTAAGTTATTATGTAAGCCTGGTGACGTTTGGGTTGGGATGCCGCTGGTACCGCGGTTGTTGCCTCTGGTGCGATAAGGGGCCGATCGATCGGTCGGGGTGCGAAACCCCCGAGGACATGTCACACGCATATGCGGGCCTGTACAATTGTCACAGACGTGCCGAAATTTGCAAGCCGAGAACGTGCAATTACCCTTATTGTACGATAAGCAGATTGGCGCTTGCGGTGCAATACTATCTGTATGTGTGGCAGTTGATGCATTCGAGCCAGAGTTGTCTGTACGGGTTTCCGCTGATGGGAAGGTCATTATTTTTAGCCAAAGATTTGGGTTTAGTTGGTCCCAGCGTTGTAAACTTGTGGACCGGCGCATTCTAAATTGTTCATCATATAGCTGCCACTGGGCATGGGACTTTGCCGAGCTCCTTATCGTCGAAAAATATGAAAGTAGTTCGGCAAGTTTCCCGGGGTATTTCTGACAGCATATTTCTATAAAAACGAGGAATGCGTCGGACCATTGTTCGATCGACCATATTTTACGGGTCGGTGTTATTGGTTTACTTGAGAGGACACCATTTTCATTCACAACTAGCATGTTGCAAATGGACGGCTCGTCAAGTGAGCCTTTTAATAAGGTGACTAGATTTATATATTCATTGTTCCATACCTTGTTTTTAACATTAATGGAAATATGGGACGCAATACTCTCATCATCGAGACATATTTTTGGTGGCTGTTCGGGGAATTCCATAAACATTTGATTGTCCTTACCAGTACTCAGCTGTACAGTGTCGCTGATCACTGGTGCATTGGTGGCCGGTGGTCCCCGTGCGGATAGCGGTGCAACAACGGGCGGCGGCGCCTGGACGGGCAGTGGTGCCTGGACGACGAGTGGTGCCATGGCGAATGGGGGTGCCATGCCGGGCGGCGGTGCCTGGACGGGCGAGTGTTCCATGCCGGGCGGCGGTGGCTGGCCGAGTGGGTGTTCCATGCCGGGCGGCTGTGCCTGGACGGGTGGGTGTTCCATGCCTGGCGGTGGTGCCTGGACGGGCGGCGGCGCTAGGACGGGCGGCGCCGCTTGGACGGGCGGCGGTGGTGCTTGGGCAGGGTGCTGTCCATGGTTTCTCTGGCGGCCACGTCGCACCGGACCTACGTCGCCTCGCGGCTGTACATTTCGCATCGGGTAACGTCTGGGCATTATATCTAAGGGTGGAAGTTATTTATCAGTATCAGTGCGATATTTTGCTAGTGCTACTAGAAAGCACTGGATCAAATCAATCATTGGGTAAAGTGTACGAGGTACTGATGTAACTCGCATAGCTAAACGTATATTAATATTTGTAATGAATAGGTCTTAAATGACCTTGACCCTGGTTTTCTGACCATCGCGATGTGGTCATGGTCATGTGTGCCATAACGTGGCATGCGTAGTTATATATTGTGACCAAATATTGTCTAAATCCTTAGTGTTTGACATAAAGTGTTTAATGACCTTGACATTCAGTGTCCTTGATCATTGGGACGTGGGTCATATGCGCAACAATGCAGCATACCTGGATACACATTGTGACCGAATATTATTAAAATGCGACAAGTACTTACAATGTAATGATGTAAAAAACGAGCTAAACACAACTTAACATTTGAAATGACCAAGTGTAGTGACCTTGCCATGAAGTGTCCTTGACCATTGGGACGTGTGGGCCATGTGTGCAAAAATGCGGCATACCTGAATACATTATCATGAACGTTAACGCCATTGGGACGTGGTCATGTGCGCACCGATGTGGCGGCATACCTATGTACACCTCATGACCAAATACTGGAAAGTACTTAGAAAAGTATGTCAAATGTTGAAGGGTTTACGCCGACGACGACGAAATTGCTAATCCTACGTTCCGGTCCTGTTAAAGCATGCGTGACCAGAATCATTTGTATGCGTCTGATGTAGAGAAATGAAATGGCAGTTCGGTTATAAGTATACGATTATGATAATTATGTTCCGATTTCATTCCGTTATCTCGTGGCTTACGAGCTATGGTTGAACTTAAAGTATTGAACGATCATTTTACAATTATGGGAATCACTAGGTGCATTCGCGCGATATTTCGTGGTCAAAGAGAAATAACTGATCGTTGGACACCCGAAATAGTTACTTTGTCCAGTGGATCGCGTTCGAAAAAATTTTTAGTTACCGTTCTGTGAACACATGACGATTCGTAGAGACAGAACCGGTTACCAACTACAAGACATTACACCGCGCATTATATCGGCGCGAACAAATCACCTCCACCTCAAAAATCACATCCATGCATTGCCCATCTCGGATGTAACAACGCACCATGTGATCTAGGCAGGATGGGAAAATGTGTATCGTAGGCTCGAACCCTGGATCCTGAAGTACCGTTCCGGTGAACCTACATATACTATCAACTGCGAACAAGCGTGGCATGATGAAAACAACGGTAAAGTGATTTTCCAATTTTCGGATTGGCCTGTGTCGCAATTATCGGACTCCGTTGGCTAAATTCATTTATCGAGTACAGGTATAGCGTGCACGTGCAATAAGTGGAATTAGACGTTCCGGTTGGTGGCCATTTTGAATTTCGCGTATTTCGTGGAAATTTACCACGGGTGTATTCACAAACTAAGCAGCATCTCGCATGTACATTCACAAAATGTGTAACCTAAACATACCCAGAAAATATCGATTCAAAAGTGGGACGTTTCTAAAGTGGCCGAGTATAAATTGCACATTTTGACAGAATTTAAGACGCACATTTTCAATTATTAATTTAGTGAAATCATAATTGCCAAAATAATTATTGGGAGATATACAATATTGCCATCTGTCTGCTCACCCCGCGTACGTCCGCCATTTCACACACGATGCTGCGCGGACCCCAGATGGATTTGAGCATATTCGTTCTAACCATATATGTGGCCCGAATTCCGGAATGTGTTTAGGGGAGATATTGGGACAGAGTGATATCATGTCGTATACGAAAGGGGGGGGGGGGTGGGGGCATACCATCGGGGGATGGGGTGGTATCGGCAGCTTGTGGTTTACGGATATGTTTCTGAAATAGCGCCAACGAATATCGGAATTGAAGACCAGCTACATTTACATGAAGGTGCTGAATGGATCGTCTCTTGCATAGCCCATCATAAATGGAGACAATTACGAGATGACATCGTAGCAATACCCGGATAAATAGAAAGGATGCAATTAAATACACGATTATCTTGCGAGGTACAACCAGACCTTCAATCCCGCGTATGCAAGAAAGAGAATGGTAACTGTCGATTGCACAAAACGTGCACAGGCCAGGCCGATGCCATGAACATACATGTAGCTGTGGTTACTAGGTCAATTCAAAGTATAAAGAATATGTCCTTATAGTAAACTGCTTATAAATGTTGGTTAAGTTGTAGTTGCATGGGACCTTGATAAGATGGACCGAAGTGGCATGACAACGTTATGTGAATACACGAAGCTGCCACGTCAAAACACATACTAGCTGCACTCGCAGGGAAGGCCCTTTGAAAAACAGCACCGCCCAGCGCCGGTGACTAGAAAGCAAGTTGCCTAAATACTTCGTCCTCGATAGCAGTACGCATCGGGTCGACCCACGAACTCTGAACACGTGGGATCTAATTCCAAGTTTAAATTACCAATGGAGGAATATAGAACATATACCCATTAGTGCAGCTAGATACATGTAGCAACTTCGTAGTGAAATAGTTTTAAAACAAGGCAACATGTGTACAACAAAAGATAATAATAAAAACTCAATGCAAACACAATACTTATCTGGTATGAAATTACGTCTGATCTGGTTGCTGTTTGTCGAGAGAAACGTTGTGCCAACCACATGGGTGGCTTTATATAGTGCTGAGAATTACCCGTGCTTGACGACTAAGTCGGCCCGGAACAATAACAGCGTATAATTTGTAACATGTGCAACCAGTGTAGCCCCAGATCAGCCTGCGCATAAGCATATAATAAACACGACACACACTAGATGAAAGGACGGACAAGCATTATTACGCACGCGAAAATAGGTACGACCAAACCCAGACTCCCAGAGTATTATTTGGTAGCACACTGGCGGCTTTGGTCAAAAGGGGCGAATTCCCAGACCCATGATGCGTATCGGGCGGCGATGGCCCGAACGGTCAATCCCTATAATAAAGAGGTCTATTCGTTATAAATAGACCAGAGTAATCATTGTTTGTTTAGGATTTATGTAAGTAATAAATGTTTGTAGGTATATATGTAAGTAATTATAAGGTGTGTAGGTATATATGTAAGTTCTTCATGTGGTGTTGGTTTTATATTTGGGTAAGTAATATGTTTATAGGTATTATGTAAGTAATACCAATGTATGTAGGTTTTTATGTAGTATACTTGTATGTATGTATTGTTGTAAATTAAGGGGTAATGCATGTATTTGTAAGGTTAATTATATGTTGTAATTTACATGTAATGTAGGTATATATGTAAGTAATACATGTATGTAGGGTATATATTTAATTAATACATGTATGAGGTATATTTGTAAGAATACATGTGTGTAGGTATTTATATGTAAGTAATACAATGGATTGCAGGTATATATGTAAGTAATTAATGTATGAGGTTATATAGGTTTGTATACATGTATTGTAGGTATTTAATGTTAAGTAATACAGGTATTGTAGGTATATATGTAAGGTAATATTGTATGTATGTTTGTGTGTTTATATATTGTAATTTATTTACTTGTTTGTTATTATATATGTAAGTAATACATGTATGTAGGTTTATATATGTAAAGTAATTCTGTATGTAGGTTATTTGTAAGGTTAATACATGTATGTAGGTATTATTATGTCGTTATACATTGTATGTAGGTATTTTTAATAATGTGTTTTAATAAATATTGTATGTAGGTTATATATTTTTGTAAGTTAATTAACATGTGGTGTAGGTTTTTATGTAAGTTAATACAATGTATGTTAGGGTTTATATGTTAAGTAATACATGTTGTGTTGGTGTTTAGGTAATTATATGTTTTTTAAAAGGTTATAATTGTTGTAATTGTAGGTATTATATTGTAAGTAATAATTGTATGTGGTTATATTTATGTAAGTCTTATAAGGTTTTATGTAAGGTTATTATATGGTTAAAAGTAATTTATATGTTAGGTATTTTTTGGTATGTAAGGTAATATTATTGTAATGTAGGTATTGTGTGTAAGCGTAATTTTGTTATGTATGTGGTGTTATATTTTTGTAAAGTTATTAATTGTTGGTAGGTTATATAGGTAAGTAATTCATGTGTTGTAGGTTTTTATTTGTAAGTAATTACATGTGGGTCTATTATATGGTTAAGTTATAATATGTGTGTAGGTATATATGTAAGTTATAATTGTTATGTTGGGTTATTATATGTAGTAATTCTATGGTGTGGTATTTAATGGTGTAAGGTATATATGTGTAATATGTATTAATAATGGTGTGTATATATATATGTAAGTAATACATGTAGTAGGTATATTGTAAGTAATACATGTATGTAGGTATTTATGTAAGTAATACATGTATGTAGTTTAATTATGTAGGTCAATACATGGTATGTAGGTATTATGTAAGTAATACATGTATGTATGGTATATATGTAAAGGAATACTGTTGAGGTATTATGTAAAGTAATACCATGTATGGTAGGTATATATGTAAGTAATATGTTTGTAGGGATATATGTTAAGTAATACATGTATGTAGGTATAATGGTAAGGTATATGTAATTGTAGGTATTATATTAAGTAATAACATGTATGTATTTGGTATATATGTAAGTATACATGTTTGTTAAGGTAATATATGTAAGTTAATACATGTATGTAGGTATATGTAAGTAATACATGTATGGTAGGTAATATTATGTAAGGTTTAAATAACATGTAGGTAGGGTATATATGTAAGTAATACATGGTTGTAGGTTATTATGGTAAGTAATTACATGTGTGTAAGGTATATATGTAAGTTATACATGTTGTGGTAGTAATAATTAAATGTAAGTAATACATGTATGTAGGTTATATATGTAGTAATACTTGTTGTAGGTATATATGTAAGTAATACATGTGTGGTTTAGGTATAATATGTAAGTAAATACATGTGTGTAGGTTATATATGTAAGTAATACATGTGTGTTAGGGTATTATTGTAAAAGTAATACATGAGTGTATGTATATATGTAAGTAATACATGTATGTAGGTATATATGTAAGTAATTCATGTATGTAGGTTTATATGTAATTAAATTACATGTGTGTTAGGGTTATATATGTAAGTAATACATGTTGTAGGTATATATGTAGTTATTCATGATGTGGATAGTAATTTAATATGTAAGGTATACATGTGTGTGTAGGTATTATGTAAGTAATTACATGTTGGTAGGTATATATGTAGTTAAAACATGTGTGTAGGTATATGTAAGTAATACAGGTATGTAGTATTATGGTATATATGTGTGTAGTATATTAAGTTAATTACTGTGTGTAGGGTATATATGTAGTAATTAACATGTATGTGGTTATATTTGTAAGTAATAATATATGTTGGTTAACATTATGTAAGGGTAAATTTGAAACAACTAAGACGAGGATATACAGTGATGGTAAGGTCAGTGACCGGTCCGGGTAGCTTATTGATATTGCATTTAAAAATATATTTCATGTACTGTATTCCATTTGACTTATACATTGTATTTGTATAATCTTGTAGGTGATGTTGAGGACACTAATGACGATGGCTGTGGCACGAGTGTACGATGATGGTTTGGTCAGTGATAGGTTCAGGTACTTTACTCTTAAAGTATTTTAAATTGTATTTAATGTACTGTATTCCATTTGACTTTTATTTGTTTTATTTTGTAGGTGATGTTGGTGGCGTGGGGTTGGTGACGTAGGCGCGATGGTGGCGAGGGCGAAGGTGAAGGGGACGATGATGGCTCAGGCGGCGGTATGTTTAAAGTTATTTTGTTTTGATGCAGTAATGGTAAGGTCAATGATATGTTAACGTAAATTATTCTTATTGTATAGTAAAATGTATTTCCTGTGCTGTATTCCATGTAATTTTCATTTTCATAATATGGGTGATGTTGATGCGGGCGATGATGACGCGGGCGATGATGGCGTGGGGTTGGTGACGTGGGCGCGAGGGTGGCGAGGGCGAAGGTGACGGGGGCGATGATGGTTCAGGCGGCGAGATGTTTAAAGTTATTGTGTTTGTTGAGGATAGTAATGATGTCATGATGAAGGGCTGTGTTGTCGCGCGCAGTTATTTCGCGGGTGGTTTTATCGCGGCGGTGATGTTGCGGTCGGAACTCGCGGGGAGAGGATGGTAACAGGAATGTATGTGTTAGTGAGCATTATGCTATGAAGTGTGGTGATAGGGAGTTTGGTGATATGGAGTGTGGTGATTTGCGATTGTAGTGATGATGTGGCTATTGTAGTGGTAGTAATTGTGATGATGGCAATTGTGATGGTGGTGCGTGTGGTAGCAATTGTGTGGTAGATATTCACCTGCTGGTGCTAGTGATGCTAGCAATTGCTGATATGGCGCAAGCGGCGATGGCCATTGTGGTGATGGATGGATCAGTGCTGAAGAACAAAACATACTTCTAGAATACATCAACCTCTCTCTGCCGACGAGGAAAAAGAGAAAACTATACTACACCAGCTTGTGGAAGCTTTGCCACCTCAAACACGTCCGCCCAAGTTGATATTCATGGCAAACATGATCCAGAATGCCAATACCATTTCTTGCCCATGTGATCAATAATTACAAAAACACAGCAACAGGTTACTAGTTCTTGTCGCTATTCCAGAATGGCAATGCAATTTCTTGTCGGTATTCCAGAATGGTAATGCAACAGTTTACCATTTCTGGTATTTCTCGTATGATATTAGTTTATCATGCCTTGTCCGTATTACAGAATATCAATACCGCAGGTTACCAATTATTGTTCGTATTGTATTCTACTCTATTTTCTGTCTGTATTACAAAATGGAAGTATGACGGTTTTATTGTCTGTATTCCAGAATGAAAATACGACATGTTACTATTTCTTGTCCGTATGATCTAGAATGGCAATACGACAGTTTACCATTTCTTGTCCATATGACCTAGCATGGCAATACGACAGTTAACCATGTCTTGTCCATATTTACCAGTTCATGTTTAAATGTTAGATTTGTGAGAACGACAGCTTTACACTTCTTGCACATATACCAGGATGGAAAGTATGGCAATTTACCTTTTTTGTCTATATTTGTAGATTATAACAATTAACAAATTTCTTGTACATATTCCAGATGGGAAAGTTTGACAGTTTATGGTTTCTTGTCATTTCTTCATTATGATACATGTTTTAATTGTTATTCATTGTGTTGTGTGTATTGTCTTGTTAAAGGTACATGCCCACTCAGTAGGCACAAACTGTTCTTTATATGAAATATAAAAGTGTATACTTGTGTCACTATTCCACCAGTTCTAAACATTACGAGTACCGCTATACAGATATAATCATTTAGTAAAATTTATTTTACTGATAGTGACTTGTGGTGGTATCAGGCTGTTTTCATATGCAAATGATGCATGCTATTTTTTAATTATTTATAATAATTAAATGCGTCACCTGAAAAAATAATGTTTTTGACAGATTACAAAGTATGATCATTGCACATCAACAAATAAATACGAATAATAAATAGTAATGTTCGTTAACGTTTTAAGGAAACACGGTTATCGACCCTGACATCAGTGTGAAAATTTACGTATGATATAAAATGTATAATGATGCCAATCAATACGCGGGGTAATGGTGAATGAATGTATATATTTGCCAGAAAATGTCTCGGATGATGTTTCTAATATAAAGAAAATATTGTGCTTACTGACTGGGCATCTACCTTTACTGTGTAAATACGTTTAATGTAATAATGTAGTAACTTTTTAATGTCTAATAAGAACATGGTATACATTACAAGTTAGTACTATATTAACTGTTAATGTCTGAAAAAAAAATTATCTTTCGGAATTTTCGGCCAACTAAATGCACCTGTGTATTGCTGTACATCGCGTCCCAGACGATTCACTGTACTGATCGACCTTGAACATTGGCATTGAGCTTAAGAGTTAGGCGTCCGGTTTGGTCTGGTCAGGATTTATTCACCCAGTTATCTCCCCTTGCAACTGTTTTTATATTTTAATTTCCATCCGACAACATTAGTTTCCTTTCATCAATTGACTTCAAATGTCTTATATGCCTTTTATTTGCCTAAATACATCATTCCGATTGAGTGCGAAAATAGGTTCAATTTACTTTTACAACCCCGTTATATTCCTTGAAATATATATTAGTTGTATATGTGTGATAACGTTTCCATTTACCAATTTATGTCACTTATATAACGTTATATATAGAAAATACAGGTTATACATCACTTGACCTGCGGCCTTGGACTGAGCAGGTCGGGTTTTTCTACCGGCCGGCAATTATCTCAAGGTTACCGGCGGCGGCCATTTTAACTGTTGGAAATTAACTTATATTTCCTTTGTGTTTATTCTTATTCACTAGATTGTTACTTCTGAATTTGCGAAAAGGTATGTCGGGGCTGGGGTGGGCTTGTGGTGGGCGATCTTTCAGCTGGAATTTAGCTAACGCTAGGACATTTTTGTTATTTGTCCATTCTCCGTGTTCTGGGTGGTTGATTGTGGCACCTTGTGGCTCTACCTGGCCGCCGATTAAAGCGGACTGGTAGGGCAGTTGACTGCTGCTGGGTGCATCCGTCTGCCACTTATAGAACACAACCCATGCGTGTAGCCCTTCTGTGACACCCGTGTGGCTTTGCCTGTCTGCCGATATAGCGGATAATTAAGCCGGGCGGATTGACCTATCTGAGTGTATCCCGCGGCCATTCTCGCGGCCATTACCGGATTCTGGATTGAATATGCGCATGGGTGAAATATATACCATCTATACATAGGCCAGGACGTCCTGGCAACTCTGGTTTACTTTTTTTCGAAAGAATGTAAACCAGATATAAGAAGTTTAACTATAACATCAAGTTAGCTCGAGCTCAGCCGCATTTTCTGCCTGCCCTTGCCCGCTTCTGGCCCCGGCCTGCCTTGGAGCTGTTTGGATGTGGCAACTCTGTAGATGAAAATAGCACGTGTTTTTACCAACTATATGGCAGCAACTTGTGTGTCGAGTGCCGCCAGGGGTGGATTGGTTCTACCTTGGACCCGTTTTGCTCTGCATCACTGGTGCCAGGTTCTACCCAGTTACCTCTCTTCTTTCCGCCTTCCGTGCACCGGGACACTGCGCGGAATTACAGGACCGTATTGGACCTAAGCAGTGTCCCATTTCGGCACACATTTGTACATATCTGTTCGCCCTTCACTAACATAAATCACATAAAACACATCAAAATTCTACCTTTTTGAACTTCTATGTCCGGGTATGGAAGGTCATCGAGCCTATTCCCACCGTTAAATAGAAAATAAATACAGGTTATATTCGGGTATTTATCATTTAACGACATGTTTTGTTAAATTGTATGACATAACCTCTTGACAAAACAGGGCAAAGATCAATCAGTACAGTAATCTGTAATCAATGTGACGATCATGCATGTAACAATGGGCTGCACGAAAACCGTGAAACAACCCTGCCTGGATATCGACCAACGCATGCGCCTGCAGTGTATGAGGTGGCCGCACCAGTTGTTCTTGATATCCAGCCGGTCTCAAGCCCGGACTAGAAGGCGAGAGTTTTACGATGAAAAATAATATACAGCATTGTGCAAAAACTTTTATTTCACTATACCTGGCGCTGAAACATTTTATGTTTTTACAACGATTACAAACCAAATATGTCATTGGCACAGATGGAGGCATAATGGTGAGAGGAAACTGGAGTACCCTGAGGAAACCGGCTGGTCGATCTGGCGACTACCATACCATCTCACAATCTGCTCCGGACGAGGATCGAACTTGCATTGGTGAGAAGCACTCGTTATACCCCAGACATACGAAGTATGTCCACGACGAGGGGTATACAGTTTTCGTAAGCCCGACCGACATTCCGTCCGTGTGTCCGTCCGTTCTGATTTTGGGATTCCCCCCCCCCCCCCGAATGCAGCAGGTTAAAACGGGATCGAACCTGTTTACCCGGCCTTACATGACCTTAGCTGTTGATAGGCCGTTAAACACAAATACACAAACAAACAAACAAACAAACAAACACACTTCATATACTTACGTATCATCATCCATAGTTTCATTCCATACCACACCCAATAGGCTTCCAGGGTCAATGTCAAATTACTTTGCGTTAAATTTTTTTTTTTATTTATTTGCGTTAAAGTTTTTATTTGTCGGTGCAGGCGGCGGCCAGCGAGTACAAAACACTCATCTCTGAATCAGACAGGACGACAGTTAATACATGTTTTAAAAACCCATAATTTACAGTCTTACTACGAAAAATAATACTCTTAATTATGCACCGACCGACGTATGTTACCGCTTATTTTAACCGCACCACCGAGACGGCTCAAATAAGTCTTCACAATACAATGGGACCTCTCTAAACCAGACACACTGAGGATATCCCACAGTGTTCGGTTTAGAGACGCTCCACTATGAAACATGCATATAACCATTTCAAGACACGCGTGGGTGCTTTGCGATCATGAACAGACATTGTCATCGGATATAAATGGAAATGAAATGTAGCAAAATTAAGCACAACCATATTGTCTCTCTGTTCGGTTTCACTGTATTTTCCTTTTGAATTGAAAACAGAACATATGCAACAGTATTTCAAGTTGTTCATACTCCACATAGGTGTATTCAGCAAGGAATGGGTTATCTATGAGGTGCCTGCTCACCAGCCGCTCAGATATCCAGAATATTTATGTAAAACTGTGAAATAGAAATCTCAGTTCAAGAAAGGTTGTAAATGTGCCTGTAACTTGAGAAATGGGGCTTATGGGTTTTATGACCATTGTACGAGATCCTGATCAAAGACACACCTCGTTAGCCTGATAACGATTATATTGCTCGTTAACAGCTTGAATGGTGTTTCATTGATTGAATTGTGAAATGTGCGGCTGCGCAGGCTGATCTGGACCTACACCGGTCGCAAACCACATCAGCTCCATTTCGTCAGTCACATCCACAAATGTGTTTGTATATTCTAGTCGTCGATGTATTTAAACAGCTCCGGTTTCATCTAAGAGAGGTAATGGTACTGCACTCCGCGCGTCGGCTCAAACTGTTTCACGTCGAAAAATACACCGATTTCCTGACGAGATCCCACTCAGCTATACTTAGATATATCGCATAAACGCATTCTTCATCTAAAGTTGCACCGGTTACTAGACGAAAATGCGTTTATGCAGTGTTTTCTGCATGTTGCTGAATGGGAATTCGTCGAGGATCCAGCGACTATTTTGACGTGAAACATTTTACGCCGGTAGTGACTTACACTGGTATGTACATCGATGGTGACCACCTCCATAACTCTGAAGGTGCGTGATCACGTGGTTACAACTACAACAACAATGGCTGAACGTGTTGAAAGCGCGCCCACTCCAATGTAAGTATTATTTTATATTTTCTTTAATAGGCAACGGATTTTGATGAAATATGGCGCAGCAATAGCGTCTTCATGAGCTGCATATGGTGGTCCCCGGAGTTCGGCACATACTTATGTCGTTTTTGCGAAGAATCGATTTCCGTATCGGTAGACACGGAAATCGATTCTTCGCTTAAACGACAGAAGTTTGAGCCAAAGTACCGATATCACCAAAAGACGTGTTTAGTGCGCCATATTTCATCAAAATCCGTTACATAATAAGGAACAATTAAAGGAATACGTACTTTGAATCGGAGGGCTTCTGGAAGGTTCAGTACTTGTTGTTGTTGTTGTAACCACGTGATCATGGGAGCTCGTGTTGACCTCGTGAAAAATGTACCGATGATGTTCGTCTGAAAACAATAACCGCGTTGAAACCACCAATATAAATTTCCGAAATATTTCTATTCCCGTGGAACGCACCCGGGGCCCATTTCACTAAACTTCGTACGATAACAATGTTCGTACACATTTTGATATTGCTAACTAGCACATTACTTGTTATCGCGCCCGCTTGCGGACAGCGCGATATAGTCAACACATTAGCGTACATCCGTACGTCCGCACGCACGTCCGGTTAATGTTTTTCGGTATACTACTATCAAAGCTCGTTTCGTACTATCAAATGCCTCGGCAGGCGCGACATGCGGGTCGCGGCCATCTACTGTATAATAACACTACCATTTACTACATACTTGTAAGTGATTAATATGAACAAATACACGAAACGTTTCACAAAATCGGCTGTTAATGTAAATTTTGTTGGGAGTGTTAGGTTTGCACTTACGAACTTCTCCGTCGTACGAAGTTTAGTGAAACGAGCCCCGCGATGTGATGTCCAGAATTAATTCCATATGGTGATTAGCACCCTTTTTCCGTTGACCCTTCAATTGGTGATGAAAATATCGATGCTGACAACTGGTTTAAGTGATTTAGCGTTTACCTTTCCAGCTAATGTAATATAGAGACAGGACGGGCCTCTGTTTCAAGTCTCATCCACCAGGGGACCGTTTCACTAAACTTCCTACGACTAAAATGTTTGTAAGTGCAACATTATGATAGTCTGTAAATTTCACATTAACAATGTTTTCGTGTAATCAATTATTCTATTTACATTTATTGACTCTGTAGCCTATGCTCAATAAATGTAAATCCATCATTTGAAATTTCCAGACAATCTTAAATTTGCACTTACGAACATTTTAGTTGAACAAAGTTTAGTGAAACGGTCCCCTGGAAGAGAGGGATGAAAACATTAATAGTACAGTGAAACCTCTATAAACCGGACACCCTGGGAGGTCCCCAGGGTGTCCGGCTTAGAGAGGTTTCGCTGTAAATCCGGCATTTGATCATTCTGAGCCATAGTTGTGTGCTATGCGATCACGAACGGACATTATCACAAATGATCAAGAAATTCATCAACAATAAGATCACGGGTGTTTTATTGGTGTCCGGTTTAGAGAGGTTGCACTGTACATTGTTTTTCCAACACACTGGTCCTTCGGATGAGAAGTGATTTAGGGACCCCGTGTGTCTATGCAAGTATTTTTATGCTTCAGGTGGGAGCTTGAACTCGCAACCTTCGGTGATGAAGTCCAACGCACTATCCACTTGCTCATGAAGCATTCCTGGAGTCCGTCCCTGACTCTTGCCCACCTGATGTCAAGAAACTTGAGCTCCGTGCCATTATGTCGGAAGGTGTTGTTGTCCGTAATATAACGGGTTTATTTGTAGCAGTATTATTATAAATAATTAAAAATATACATTCGTCTAATGTTTTATTTGTACGTTCTGATCAACATTGATAACGTGTTATCTATAGACTATTTATATATGATAAGACGTATTTTGTCCTCCAGTGTTATTAGTAATTACAAAATAACCGTTACAATGCTGAACTAAAGGTACATTCCCACACATTAGGCACTAAATATAGGAATATGTGTATAATTGTGTCTCTATTCCACCAGTTAACACTACGAGTACCCGCTAAACATATGTAATCATTTAGTAATATTTATTTTACTGATGGTGACTCACGGTGGTATCAGGTAATTTTAATATACAAATGATGCATGCTGTTTTATAATTATTTCTAATCAAATGTGTCACCTGAATACTATTTTCGACAGATTATAAAGTATGATCATACAGAGAATACGTGGGTAATTGTGAATGAATGTTTATTTTGCCAGAAAACGTCTCTGATGATGTCTCTGATATATATCAAAGAATAGTTGTGCCTACTGAATGGGCATGTACCTTTAAGGAATTAATTAAGTCATAGATAGATACGTTTGGCTCCAATGATAATTGCTTCATAAGTGTGTTGTGATATATGAATAGAACATATGTGAATATTGTCTGGTTACTTTATAATATATGGTATATGTTGTTTCCATCTCCGCCATATTTGTATGTACAAGTCATCTTACAGTTTCACCACTTCGTGCGTTTGACACATAAAGCAAATAATATTGCAGTAAACCAAATACAATTTGGTGCAATACATCATAGTCAGATATGAGAGCTGCGTGCTATGCATATTATTCCAGCAAACTCTACAAACAGCGAGATATCCGAGCATTTCTCCCATCAATCTCAAAATAAATGTTGATGTGTAAACTTTCCAATCTGATGCACAGTCTACGTTACTGTACACGTTGCCCATAGGTAAATCCATATTCATTCGCATAGTAGGTGAGTAGACACCAGGGACAACACACTCATGTAGCTGCTTATATGTCGCTTTGTTTGATAGCTAATAACAGAGTATAGTAGTTAGTAATTGAGGTACATGTATGTGTTTGTTTTTCCAGGTAAAAGTTATGCAATGTGCAATTTCTGTGCATGAGGCTATTTACAATGGTGGTTCATGTTGATATAAACACAGGCACAAACCTGTCCAAAAGAACTGACATAGTTTACTGTTGGATGTAATCTAATATAGGAGGTTGTTTTCCTGCTTTTTCTATATATGATTAACTAAGAGCGCAAAGATGGCCGAGCCCGCCACTCCATGTGTCGTATAGGATACATAGTGGGGCTGCTATGTGCGACGATACTGCACTTTTGGAAGAGTCTGCCAAAATTTGCATACATGTTCGTTATAACAAATCAAAAAAAATCAGAAGGGTGGGCAAAAAAAGTTTATTCGGGAATTACCTCATTTGCATAAATCCAAGATGGCCGCCATCGAAAATCAGACACTATCTGAAACTTGCGTATCTCTGCATCTACTTGGCCGATTATAACAATATTGATGTCAGTATTCATAGTTCTTCGACTGGCCAATCAGGTAAAAACTAGTTTCATGGCATTCAGAGGTCAATTGAATGCTCCAAGTCAAGGTCAAACGCTAAAATCACTATTTCAGCATTTTTTGGCAATATATTTGCATATAACTGCATAAACATTGCGGATTGAGAGGATAATGGGCTGTATAGTGATAGTCCCTTAAGTGGCCAATCAAATAGTATTGAATTCCTGATCTTCAGGGTCAAGTGCATCTATCAAGGTCAAGGTCAAATGCAAAAAAATAACTAGTATTTTCAGCAATTTTTCGCTATATTTTGCATATCATTGATTTTACTTGGCGGATTGAGACAATATATTAATATATCATGGTAATCCCTCATGGTACATGTCAAATGAAATTGGTTTCATTACCTGCATGCAAGTTCATGCGGCAAGGTCAAGGTCAAATGCAATTGTATTTATTTTGTTTGAGTTTAACATATCTCTCCTTCTACAAGGCCACGTTATGTTTATAATGTATTATGTTAAATGTTTCGCTGCAAAGGTGAAATGAATAACAGCACGTCAGTGTTCAATATGTACCACACTATGGATACATATATGACCTAATTGTCTAAGCTATGGTGGCTCATTTGGGACACTTTATTTCTTTGTTTTGTCGCCGCCTTAAAACGTTAAGTAACACATCCGATAGTATAGTATCCGATAATTTATGCATCTCAATCGCAAACTATTACGATGTGTTATATTACCAAAACAGAATATAAGCTCTGTTCTTATGCAACGGTGAAACATATATTTTAATGTCCATAACGAACCAACATACTAAACTGACAATTACATTTATATGAATTCCTATCCATATATTTCTGACAATGTGATTAGTAGACACACTATTACTAGTATGTTAGATAAATAATTCGAAATGCGACACAGGAGTTGGGGACCGTACACCGCTGGCTATGTGCATTTGTGTGCCATGTTGAAGGCCGTGACCCCCGCTGTACCCGTGCCGTAGTTTTCTATGGTTGTATTGTTACCGTTATGTTAGTCATGCTCATTGCCCCCTTAGGATTTATTACTCTATTTTATGACCGCAGCACATTATCAAAATCGAACTATAACCATAATTTGCCATCAGAAAATCGTCGATGATAAAATGGAATCATTACCATCAATATGCATATTCATAATTATCCAAATAGAGTAATATGCACGGCGAGACATTCTACAGCCGCCACACTGCACACACTACAGAGCCGTGAGTATAAACAAACACAACATAGAGTAATACACCCTAAGGGGGCAATGAGCAGGACCAACACAACAGTATCAACACAACCATAGAAAACTATGGCACATGTACAGCAGTGGTTACAGAGCCTTCAGCATGGCAAAATAATGCACTCCATAATACACATGGCTCCAGGGTGTCAAGTGGTCAAATATGTACCAAAACTGTATGTATGTTGGACTAAGCTGCACTGTTTTGACATACCCCTTTTCATCCTAGACATAGTGCAGTACATGGCAAACCTGCCTTAACACACTTGCACCGACCAGTGCACCCTTTCACACAGCCACATCTTATGAGATCCCTGCACGACACAAATGGGAGGGAGGACCATAGTGGCTGCCATTTTCCAGACTCGCTAGTCCATCCCCACGAATCTGGTGAGACATCCAGCAGTTGTACGTCTTGAGCATGACCCAGATATGACCCCCTTGTAGTGTTGCCGTTTGATGTGCTGTTCAAGAGCAGATAGAGTTGGGGGAAATGTTCTGAAGTGTACGGCCTTTTGCAGTGAATATGTGCTTTCGAACTTCATTGACACTGTTTGATTCACTTGTGCGGTCATAAAGTAAGACGGTGAAGCGTTCTATGAGCTGCATGGTCTCGTCACTGATTTCAGTAGGTCCTTCAACCAGCAAACGGAAAGCGTTCAGTCACCTCAGGGAAAGTACACCAGGTGCTCCAAGCTGTCTTTTTTCCAATGGAATGGAACGCTGATACTGTATCACAACCAGTATATGCATGGAAAAATGGCAGGGAAAAAGACTTCTGAGTGCCGATGGCCGCCGAAATATTGTGTAGAGAGAGGTAACGATGATCTTTCCCAGTACCATAAGACACCCACAACTGACAAAGATTTAGGCGTGGCACTGCTGTCACGCCTAAGACCACTACATCCGAATCAACCGTCCGAAGCATGAATGTCTTGAATCCTTCAGCAACTGCATCAGCCAAGTGCACCATCAGCCTCGAATCTGCTTCCTCGTGGTTGCATGGGCAGATACTATGTGTATTCTCGCGGTCTGGGACACACCACGCTGTCTCCAAAGCTCATGATCAACTGCTTAATGGGAAGAGACAGTGACAATGATTCCTCAGCAAGAAGCCTGAAAAGTTCAGACTTGTTGTCGGGATCGTTCAGAAAGAGAGGCCAGCTTTTCGGCAACGGTGTATTAAGGGACACTTTGATGCGCACACCCTTCCCACGAGATTTTCGTGCACCTTCCTTTAAGCTGTCTTCTTTATACACATCAAATACAATATCCACACTGAGGTATTTATCAAGTTGACGCCGGATGTGAGGTAGGAATGTACTGTGTATGTAGTCGGCGAATGTTTTGCCTTTAGTCGGTGGCAGGTAATGGACAACTGCTGCCCCATCCATCAAAAGCACATCTGCTTTAGGAGTAGCTGCTATAGGAGTGGTGCTAGCCGTCTTCTCGAGGACCGAGACAATGTCACTCTTTGTTGTCGTCCGAAGATTTCCGTTTTCTGAGATAGACGGCGGATGTATCTGGTTTTCATGGGAAAATAATTCATCTGGACTCCCTACACGCACTTCACTAGACACATATTGGGCTAGAGTAGAGCATGTGTCTTGAAGTGCCTTTTCCCGTGGCGTTTTTACTTGTCTGGTAGTAGTAGGGGCCATGAGATGAAGCTTGTTATTCTGGATTGGTTTGGATACAGATTCGGTGTGTGCCTTCAGACTATTGTTGACATATGCCTCATACTGTTCCAAGCCTGCATCGTGAAGTTTCTGTGAACAGAGAAATGCGGCTTCTGGAAGGACCTCCATCGTGTGCATGCGGAACAGGACATTGCCGTTATCAGCAAAGGGGTTGCACATGTTACTAATCCCTTGTTCCAATGATCTGACATCTTTCAAGAACTTTTCTTGGAATGCTTTCGTTTGTTCATGGTGTGTTGTAGTTGTTGCATACTCTGCAGTACTGGTGCTGGTGGTCATAGTCCCTTCAAAGTCTGTGATGACGCGTGCAACCTCGGGTGAAGCGAGAGACCAACGGTTGAGTGCATCGACATCATGGGTCTGCCCGATTACACCACCGTCTCCCTTGATTGTGACATTGTTCTGTTCGTGTGCCTGGTCAACTGCCATGTTTGAAAACGGACGCCCTGTCTTGTTGACAGTAAAGTGCTTGTTGTCAAATTCAGCAGCTATCTCAGGATGTAGTTTGTATAGTGTAACCATGTCACATATGTGCACTGGCACCCATCTAGCGTAGTGGGTATGGTTGAGCACCATGAACCAAGGGGCAAGCCCTGTCAAGCTGGATGTGTAAAGGTCGAATTTCGCCTCTCTGATCGATCGCGTGTACACCAAGGCAAGAAGCTCAAGTTGAAGAACGTGGTGCATGTACTGAAATTGCGGATGTGTGGCTGACATTTCAGCAGTCCATGTATCAATGTCATGTGGCGTATCATCTGGCAGAATCGAGTGCCGATACTCTGTATATGCTTCATCATGATGGAATAGAGTACTACTGCAGTCACTTCATGGGCGTAGCGAGTTCGCTTGATGTGTGTGGCACTGAGACAGGACTCGGCGACACCGGATGTGAAGATGCCAGCCTCTGCAATTGCCTCGACCCATCCACTACCCTATAGGAGATCACCAGGCAGGGTAAGCGCTGCTTTCTCGATGTGCAATCCCCCCATCAGTAACACATACTTGTCCTCACCGTGGGTCTCTGGAAATGTCCACTGTACACTTTTTGCAATTGCGTAGAGAGGCTGATCAAGGGTAATCACTGGTACCTGGCCCGGATTGAGATGCTTCACCGCAGCATTGATGATGGTCATCGCATGCTTTATCATGCTGGACTGTTAGATGATTCGGTAAACAGCGGAAGAATTGAGGTCATAGTTTCTTGTGTGTCTACTTGTCGATGTGCATGGAATGCTGCCCATGAAATGGCGCTGTCCTTTGTAGTGTGATTAGTTTTGTCACTACAAGACGCTGTTGCATTGCCAGCCACTCATTTTCCACCCGCAATTCATCGTGTAGAACAGATACAGTACCGCACATCGTCGTCTATCAATGGTATGTCTGCCGTCTTTACCGCACTGTTACTAATGGGCTCAATAGATGTATAATACTCGGGGAGTTCCACAATACCTGCATGTTCAGAACTATTCATATTTGGGGTTTCTCCTTCAATCCTACCTGTTGTAGTTTGGACAGAGGCATGGAACAGTGAGAGAGCTGTACCATGTAGATTTGTCATGACTGTGGTAGAACTCGAGTTGATATCGATGTTATCAATGGCCGCCAGAACAAACAAGGCGGTGTATAGAGGAGGGACGACCAGACCAATATCACAATACCTCTTGCTCACCTGACTGCAAATACTCTTACGTATTTGCATTACTCGATCATAACATACTGATAGGCCCAGTGCATACATTCCATCCACCACATCTTTCTTTCCTATAGTAGCATGCAATTTCAGGCCAACATACACGGGCAAGGCAGTTTCACGATCGCGATTGTGTTTTTGGTTTGCATGTGATGACGCGGAAGTCCGGCATCGCTTATAGCTATTAAACATGATCAACTGAGATACTGACACTACCTGTTGTGTAATGAGACCCCCACCATCCTCGCTGTCACTGTTGTGTATATTACTACCTCGTGTCAACATATTCACAAAGGACAATAAGCTATCAGGCACACAACTGGTTTGGCAATCATGTCCAAACTCGCCATTAATGGTTGATCGTGATCAAACATTTCACGTCTCAGAATATTAGATGCCTTGATCATCCTGATTCATTCATGCAGTTTACCATATATAAGCGCACCTGATCTGAACATCGAATGCAAAGTACACAAATTTACCTTGCTTGCTATAGCATCTAATATCTGGATCCTGCTCAGAATTTTTTCCTTCAGTCTGGTTGTATGCACATATGTGTCGGAGAAGGGTGGACAGTCAGCGTCCCATCGACCCTCTTCAATATAGTCAAGTAATTCTGCTAAGGCTAAACTGTGTGTTGATGAATGGCACGATTCAGAACCTATGGGATCCTTTCTAAGCTTTGTCTTTGCTGCATTGAACAAGTTTAGGGCACACCGGTCGTGGTACTTCGCTTCTTGAGCTATCAGATCTCCGGAAGCACTCAGCTTCGTGATTACCGTAGCTCGTCATCTTCAATAACTTTGGCATATTCCCGTAGGCGACAGTCTAGCTGTATTGTCATTACTTGTCGGAGTGGATTGTCATTGCTTGTTTCAGTTGTACAATTCAAAAAGCAGTGCTCTGTCGAAAATGGTTCACAGTCACTTCGTGTATATTTAGGCGCTGGGGCATTACATGCTAATGGAGTGGAGGCAAGACGCTTCTTTGTGGTGTTAACGTGCAGTCTGTCTATTTCAGATTTCTTAATTTTGGCTTTGCCACTTGGCACTATGTTCCCACAAAGTCAGGGGCACACCATCTCCTTCGTCAAGAATGTCTATACTTTCACTGTCAAATGGCAACGGAGCGACGTCAATGTAACTTTGAAGATTGTCTGCAAAACGCAGCATAGTCTTTTTGTATATTCGCAGTGTTGTTGTTATTTGCTGGGCAGCGCAAGTCATCACCAATATCATCTCGGCACAGTATGCATTTCGACCAGTCCATTCTGAATTTAGGATTGGTCTGGAAGGAATGAAGTATTTTCCGGGTTGTTCATCTAGAGGTGGTCGTCTGCTGTGCATCGTCCTGAATGCAGAAGACAAAGGCGATATTTTATGGTCGGTAAAATCGTAAAATTACACGGTCAGTTGCAAGTAAATACAAGTTTCTACAACTTCATTTGAACTTGAATAACAATGATTATTTTCCCAATAGGAGATGAGTCAGATATTTAGTTCTGGATTTACAATATTCTGATCAGCTGTCACATTCATTATCTGGCACTTAGTCAGGAGACACCGTACGGCGAATAGCGCATACTATACGGAGCTATTTCATTTTGTTCTGACCCTTTAGCTTGTGGTGGGTGGGGGTGTATACTAATTAAATATATAATTAGGACCCCGTCGGCTGCCTCGGCTAAAATGGCTAAGTCCAAACCTAAAAACAAATTGGCCATGGGTGGTCTTTGGGCGGAGCCATTTCAATTTTATTTCTGACTATAACTTGGCCCATGTAATGTGTGGCGGGTGGGGGAGGTTGTTCTAAATAATTTAGGACCCCGTCTGCTGCCCCAGCTAAAAATGGCCAAGTACAAACCTAAACAAAAATTGACCAGGGGTGGTCTTTGGGCGGAGCCATTTCAATTTTATTTCTGATCCTTTAACTTGGCCCGTGTAAAGTGTGGTGGGTGGGGAGAGTGTATCAGATTCGAAAAGAGGTGGGTGGATATTTAATGCTATTCTCCATCTACATTAGTCCACATCTTACTGCTACTGTGGTTATATACTAGAGTTTCATTTGACAAACTTACCTACATGTTTCCGACATATAATGGTGAACTAAATGATGAAATTCGCAATCAAAATCAGCCGCCAAGTTAACTTTCCTGTTGTTGTTGTTGTTGTTGTGTTGTTGTATGTCTATAATTCAGCCGCTGACTTTTCGACTCAAATTTTTCGCCTGTTGAAGGTGAAGATATCAGAGTTTCATCCAGTGACTTTTCCTGGAACCCTGATTATTCATCGTTCGATACGGAGTTTCCCTGAAACATTCTCGCACAAAAACATGATTTGACAAGGGTGCAAGCAAATGTAGTATTGTCATTGTGTTGGTTGTTTCACCATTTGTCATTGACAATGACCCGTGAACTTGACAACCCAAAGCAAAGGAGGGAGAGGGGGCATGTCCTGAAACAAACTTTAATTGATTTATTATAGTACTCTAGAGCTCAATGTTTCCTTAATCGGCAATATAGAAGCAACAATTTGTGAGAGAAAAAAACTGGTTTAATGGCTGAAATTGTAATTTTAGCATTTGACCTTGACACTGGGCCGCGAAGTTGACCTCCGAGATACCTGCAACTAAGCCCAATCGATTGGTCACACATACAAATATCATACTAGATCCAAATATTATCTTAATATATTATGCAGCCCCACTAACAGTAACAAGGCAGTGTTCACATAGTAAACACCACATTCACTAAGCAATTATCTTTGAATCAAAGGATGATCAGGTATAGAATGGAAATTAATTGTTACGTTCTGTCAAACCATGTTAAAAGTCCAAATATAATATACCAGCAAACGACAATGTTTGCTTCCCGCATTCTATGGGTTATTAACGGTTACATTGCTGAATTAAATTGTGTCATCTGCTTGTAGTGTTCTATTTTCCATTTCTTTCTCATTAAACGCATGGCTTTGAGAGCACTTTGAAATCCAGTGGAAAATGATTCTAAGGGTCTGTCAACCCATGTTGTTATGGAGAAAGAAGACACAATCTAAAACAACAGCAGATAACAATTGTTGCTTCCCGCGTTTTAAGTGGCGGTGTGAAGGTTTAGGATAATGGTTAGACGGATGCCTGCTGAGAAATGATACGTCGGGGATTGGTGGTCAGTTTTACTCTATTTAACCTGATACTAGAAACACACATATTCGTGTTTCTAGTATCCGGTTACGTAGGGGTAAACCAGGAAAGAGGCTGTATTTGCCATTGTGTGCTTAAATCACACTCTATGCATCCAGGAATGGCCAGTTCGACAAGGCCGTTAGTGTGTTAGTACCAGAAGTGAGATTATCAATGTATATGGCTGTGACTGGAGAAACGCGGCTTACGGGTTTTGCGACCAGTGCAGATCCAGATGAGCCTGTGCATCCGCACAGTCTGATCAGGATCTGCACTGATCGCCATTCCATCAATGAATCACCTGTCATACTTTTAACAAGCGATACAGATCATTATCAGGCTACAAGAGTGTTATTTGATCAGGATCTACACTGGTCATAAAACCCATGTGCCCATATTTCTCCAGTCACAGCCACACATATCATACCCCAGCCTCCACAAGTTGTGGGGACTAAACCTCGACAAATCCAGACGTCTTATTCATGCACCTTGATATACTTGCAAGTTCAGAGTCACATGCTTAGCGTGATCTAAAATATGTTACATGTGATGTTACACGACCCTGCGCACCACTCTGTGACAACTACTATTGTTACCTGCTCGAGTATATCTTTAATTACCCGTAGCAACACTTTATTTTGATCAAGATCTGTAATTTACATTAAGGAAATGCTTAAATACGTAATTACCATTGATTCCATGTTTATACCACGAGAGCAATGCAGAACCTGATGAGGAATGGCTTATCTGACCCTACACAGTGTCTGAAAACACTGGGTATATTAGTAAACAATGATTAGCACATTATAGGTCCGATAATATCGTTAAATTATCGGAGTTCCAGGCAGCATCAACTACGTTTGAGAAGTCATTAAAACTAGCAAAAGCACGAGGTTAGTTCAAATGATTACAGTTGAACCTCCCTGAACGGCCAGCTCTCTACAACAATACCCTCTCTGTAACAGCTGATATATTGGCCAGCTATCTACAACAATACCCTCTCTGTAACAGCTGATATATTGGCCAGCTCTCTACAACAATACCCTCTCTGTAACAGCTGATATATTGGCCAGTTCTCTACAACAATACCCTCTCTGTAACAGCTGATATATTATATATCCCAAATGGGCTATTGCCTCTTCCTTACATTTCAGCCAGTCGTTTACAGAAATATAACGGTGAATTACACCACTCAGCAGCAGTCATTTACACCACTCCCGTGCTTACCATATATGGATAAATGACGCCAGTAATGACGCAATGACGTGTTTTCTTCGACCAATCAAGTGATGTTCTCGGACTCACCCTCTCAATCGCGAGACAGTCACCGTCACTACGGCCCGCCTCCAGAAATTAATTTGCACATCTCTTGGCCTATATTTTACTCTTGATTCGCTTTGTGTTTATGAAGAATCATGTGTGAAATGTAAGAACATATTTATTCAACCAGATGAGTAGATTATCTTGAAATAATGATCTCGCTACGCTCACTCGTTTGTTGAGCGTAAGGACCTAATCACTCATGGATTATTTCAAGATAATCAGTCCACCTGGTTAAATAAACAATATATACTTCCCTCCACAGCCACCTCTTTATAACATAGCATTGTGTGTCCGACCATTGGTGGCTGTTGTAGAGAGGTTGCACTGTATCATGTTTAACTCATATGTGGCTGTGACTGGAGATATGGGGCTTATCGGTTATGCGACCAGTGTAGCCCCTGATCAGGGCCTGCACCGTTCGTTATTCCGTCACTAAAACACCAGTCCTGTTTCTAACAAGCAATACATATTGTTATCAGGCTACAGGATTCTGATATTTGATTAGGAGCTACACCGGTCACAAATCCCATCAGCCCCATTTCTCCAGTCACAGCCACATATAGATACTGGTCCACTTATTTTCTGATATACGCCGCAAATGTCAAAATTACAATACAGTTAGCCCTATATTCACTTTCCATCTAGGTGAGGCAGAAGCGGCTATTCAGAAAGCGATCGGTGACGTGAATACAAGGATAATTGCCGGAGAGGGCGTAACAGTCAATGGAGAGACGGAAGAAACCTGGAAGGAAGATGAAAACGTAAACGAGAGTGCAAAGGTCAAGTCTGAAGATGAGCAGCAGGAGGTTGAAGAGGCAAAAGAAGGTACATGTACTGAAGTCTTAGGTCATAATCAATTACTTAAATAGATAGTCTTTTTGTTAAATATTTGACCACAGAGTCTTTATCAAAATAGGTAAGAAACTGTATTGGCGGTACAGTGAAACCTATATACACCGGACGCCATGGGAGGTCCCCAGGGTGTCCGGTTTAGAGACGGGTTTCGCTGTAAATCAGCCATTTAAATATTCTGAGCCATAGCTGTGCGCAATAGCTGTGTCATAAGCTAACATTATCACCCGGGATAAATAACCAAGACGCTCATCAAAAATAAGATCTCAGATGTTTCTTAGTGTCAAGTTTAGAAATGTTCCACTGTACTATGTGATTTCCATATTGCAGCTACATTTGTATGACCATCCAGTTCACGGCTTCAATAAGGACGTCTCATAGGACTGCCAACACAGTTTCTAACTATTTTGATAAAGGGGGTGTGTGTGTGGAGGTGGGGGTATCTGCACTTTATCCATGAAGTCACTGAAATATTATGACTATATAGTGATTTCCCCCATAAGATGAAATGGGTAGCACGTTGAAGCTTAACCATGCAGCTTCCCAGGTCTAAAGTCAAGGTCAAATAATTTACAAGTTTACACAACGTTCCATAAATCTATCGGAATAAATAGTACGTAGTATATATTTCTGTCTTCTCCGTTTATGACCATCTGTGCATTTTCCTTGCATCGTCGTCCGGTATATTATGTGACCTATTTGTTCACTTATTTAAATTTTATACTTGCGTCGTCGTCCGTTTATTATCTGTGACTAATTTGTGACCTATTTGTTTACTTATTTACATTTTCATTGTATCGTCGTCCGGTATATTCTGTGACCTATTTGTTCACTTATTTACATTTTCCTTGCATCGTCGTCCGGTATATTATGTGACCTATTTGTTCACTTATTTACATTTTCCAGACTCGCTAGTCCATCCCCACGAATCATCGTCGATGATAAAATGGAATCATTACCATCAATATGCATATTCATAATTATCCAAATAGAGTAATATGCACGGCGAGACATTCTACAGCCGCCACACTGCACACACTACAGAGCCGTGAGTAAAAACAAACACAACATAGAGTAATACACCCTAAGGGGGCAATGAGCAGGACCAACACAACAGTATCAACACAACCATAGAAAACTATGGCACATGTACAGCAGTGGTTACAGAGCCTTCAGCATGGCAAAATAATGCACTCCATAATACACATGGCTCCAGGGTGTCAAGTGGTCAAATATGTACCAAAACTGTATGTATGTTGGACTAAGCTGCACTGTTTTGACATACCCCTTTTCATCCTAGACATAGTGCAGTACATGGCAAACCTGCCTTAACACACTTGCACCGACCAGTGCACCCTTTCACACAGCCACATCTTATGAGATCCCTGCACGACACAAATGGGAGGGAGGACCATAGTGGCTGCCATTTTCCAGACTCGCTAGTCCATCCCCACGAATCTGGTGAGACATCCAGCAGTTGTACGTCTTGAGCATGACCCCAGATATGACCCCCTTGTAGTGTTGCCGTTTGATGTGCTGTTCAAGAGCAGATAGAGTTGGGGGAATGTTCTGAAGTGTACGGCCTTTTGCAGTGAATATGTGCTTTCGAACTTCATTGACACTGTTTGATTCACTTGTGCGGTCATAAAGTAAGACGGTGAAGCGTTCTATGAGCTGCATGGTCTCGTCACTGATTTCAGTAGGTCCTTCAAACCAGCAAACGGAAAGCTTCAGTCACCTCAGGGAAAGTACACCAGGTGCTCCAAGCTGTCTTTTTTCCAATGGAATGGAACGCTGATACTGTATCACAACCAGTATATGCATGGAAAAATGGCATGGCAGGGAAAAAAGACTTCTGAGTGCCGATGGCCGCCGAAATATTGTGTAGAGAGAGGTAACGATGATCTTTCCCAGTACCATAAGACACCCACAACTGACAAAGATTTAGGCGTGGCACTGCTGTCACGCCTAAGACCACTACATCCGAATCAACCGTCCGAAGCATGAATGTCTTGAATCCTTCAGCAACTGCATCAGCCAAGTGCACCATCAGCCTCGAATCTGCTTCCTCGTGGTTGCATGGGCAGATACTATGTGTATTCTCGCGGTCTGGGACACAGACCACGCTGTCTCCAAAGCTCATGATCAACTGCTTAATGGGAAGAGACAGTGACAATGATTCCTCAGCAAGAAGCCTGAAAAGTTCAGACTTGTTGTCGGGATCGTTCAGAAAGAGAGGCCAGCTTTTCGGCAACGGTGTATTAAGGGACACTTTGATGCGCACACCCTTCCCACGAGATTTTCGTGCACCTTCCTTTAAGCTGTCTTCTTTATACACATCAAATACAATATCCACACTGAGGTATTTATCAAGTTGACGCCGGATGTGAGGTAGGAATGTACTGTGTATGTAGTCGGCGAATGTTTTGCCTTTAGTCGGTGGCAGGTAATGGACAACTGCTGCCCCATCCATCAAAAGCACATCTGCTTTAGGAGTAGCTGCTATAGGAGTGGTGCTAGCCGTCTTCTCGAGGACCGAGACAATGTCACTCTTTGTTGTCGTCCGAAGATTTCCGTTTTCTGAGATAGACGGCGGATGTATCTGGTTTTCATGGGAAAATAATTCATCTGGACTCCCTACACGCACTTCACTAGACACATATAATTGGGCTAGAGTAGAGCATGTGTCTTGAAGTGCCTTTTCCCGTGGCGTTTTTACTTGTCTGGTAGTAGTAGGGGCCATGAGATGAAGCTTGTTATTCTGGATTGGTTTGGATACAGATTCGGTGTGTGCCTTCAGACTATTGTTGACATATGCCTCATACTGTTCCAAGCCTGCATCGTGAAGTTTCTGTGAACAGAGAAATGCGGCTTCTGGAAGGACCTCCATCGTGTGCATGCGGAACAGGACATTGCCGTTATCAGCAAAGGGGTTGCACATGTTACTAATCCCTTGTTCCAATGATCTGACATCTTTCAAGAACTTTTCTTGGAATGCTTTCGTTTGTTCATGGTGTGTTGTAGTTGTTGCATACTCTGCAGTACTGGTGCTGGTGGTCATAGTCCCTCAAAGTCTGTGATGACGCGTGCAACCTCGGGTGAAGCGAGAGACCAACGGTTTGAGTGCATCGACATCATGGGTCTGCCCGATTACACCACCGTCTCCCTTGATTGTGACATTGTTCTGTTCGTGTGAACTGGTCAACTGCCATGTTTGAAAACGGACGCCTGTCTTGTTGACAGTAAAGTGCTTGTTGTCAAATTCAGCAGCTATCCTCAGGATGTAGTTTTGTTAGTGTAACCATGTCACATATGTGCACTGGCACCCATCTAGCGTAGTGGGTATGGTTGAGCACCATGAACCAAGGGGCAAGCCCTGTCAAGCTGGATGTGTAAAGGTCGAATTTCGCCTCTCTGATCGATCGCGTGTACACCAAGGCAAGAAGCATCAAGTTGAAGAACGTGGTGCATGTACTGAAATTGCGGATGTGTGGCTGACATTTCAGCAGTCCATGTATCAATGTCATGTGGCGTATCATCTGGCAGAATCGAGTGCCGATACTCTGTATACTGCTTCATCATGATGGAATAGAGTACTACTGCAGTCACTTCATGGGCGTAGCGAGTTCGCTTGATGTGTGTGGCACTGAGACAGGACTCGGCGACACCGGATGTGAAGATGCCAGCCTCTGCAATTGCCTCGACCCATCCACTACCCTATAGGAGATCACCAGGCAGGGTAAGCGCTGCTTTCTCGATGTGCAATCCCCCCATCAGTAACACATACTTGTCCTCACCGTGGGTCTCTGGAAATGTCCACTGTACACTTTTTGCAATTGCGTAGAGAGGCTGATCAAGGGTAATCACTGGTACCTGGCCCGGATTGAGATGCTTCACCGTAGCATTGATGATGGTCATCGCATGCTTTATCATTGCTGGACTGTTAGATGATTCGGTAAACAGCGGAAGAATTGAGGTCATAGTTTCTTGTGTGTCTACTTGTCGATGTGCATGGAATGCTGCCCATGAAATGGCGCTGTCCTTTGTAGTGTGATTAGTTTTGTCACTACAAGACGCTGTTGCATTGGCCAGCCACTCATTTTCCACCCGCAATTCATCGTGTAGAACAGATACAGTACCGCACACCTCGTCGTCTATCAATGGTATGTCTGCCGTCTTTACCGCACTGTTACTAATGGGCTCAATAGATGTATAATACTCGGGGAGTTCCACAATACCTGCATGTTCAGAACTATTCATATTTGGGGTTTCTCCTTCAATCCTACCTGTGTAGTTTGGACAGAGGCACTGGAACAGTGAGAGAGCTGTACCATGTAGATTTGTCATGACTGTGGTAGAACTCGAGTTGATATCGATGTTATCAATGGCCGCCAGAACAAACAAGGCGGTGTATAGAGGAGGGACGACCAGACCAATATCACAATACCTCTTGCTCACCTGACTGCAAATACTCTTACGTATTTGCATTACTCGATCATAACATACTGATAGGCCCAGTGCATACATTCCATCCACCACATCTTTCTTTCCTATAGTAGCATGCAATTTCAGGCCAACATACGGGCAAGGCAGTTTGTTTCACGATCGCGATTGTGTTTTTGGTTTGCATGTGATGACGCGGAAGTCCGGCATCGCTTATAGCTATTAAACATGATCAACTGAGATACTGACACTACCTGTTGTGTAATGAGACCCCCACCATCCTCGCTCTCACTGTTGTGTATATTACTACCTCGTGTCAACATATTCACAAAGGACAATAAGCTATCAGGCACACAACTGGTTTGGCAATCATGTCCAAACTCGCCATTAAATGGTTGATCGTGATCAAACATTTCACGTCTCAGAATATTAGATGCCTTGATCATCCTGATTCATTCATGCAGTTTACCATATATAAGCGCACTGATCTGAACATCGAATGCAAAGTACACAAATTTACCTTGCTTATAGCATCTAATATCTGGGATCCTGCTCAGAATTTTTTCCTTCAGTCTGGTTGTATGCACATATGTGTCGGAGAAGGGTGGACAGTCAGCGTCCCATCGACCCTCTTCAATATAGTCAAGTAATTCTGCTAAGGCTAAACTGTGTGTTGATGAATGGCACGATTCAGAACCTATGGGATCCTTTCTAAGCTTTGTCTTTGCTGCATTGAACAAGTTTAGGGCACACCGGTCGTGGTACTTCGCTTCTTGAGCTATCAGATCTCCGGAAGCACTCAGCTTCGTGATTACCGTAGCTCGTCATCTTCAATAACTTTGGCATATTCCCGTAGGCGACAGTCTAGCTGTATTGTCATTACTTGTCGGAGTGGATTGTCATTGCTTGTTTCAGTTGTACAATTCAAAAAGCAGTGCTCTGTCGAAAATGGTTCACAGTTACTTCGTGTATATTTAGGCGCTGGGGCATTACATGCTAATGGAGTGGAGGCAAGACGCTTCTTTGTGGTGTTAACGTGCAGTCTGTCTATTTCAGATTTCTTAATTTTGGCTTTGCCACTTGGCACTATGTTCCCACAAAGTCAGGGGACACCATCTCCTTCGTCAAGAATGTCTATACTTTCACTGTCAAATGGCAACGGAGCGACGTCAATGTAACTTTGAAGATTGTCTGCAAACGCAGCATAGTCTTTTTGTATATTCGCAGTGTTGTTGTTATTTGCTGGGCAGCGCAAGTCATCACCAATATCATCTCGGCACAGTATGCATTTCGACCAGTCCATTCTGAATTTAGGATTGGTCTGGAAGGAATGAAGTATTTTCCGGGTTGTTCATCTAGAGGTGGTCGTCTGCTGTGCATCGTCCTGAATGCAGAAGACAAAGGCGATATTTTATGGTCGGTAAAATCGTAAAATTACACGGTCAGTTGCAAGTAAATACAAGTTTCTACAACTTCATTTGAACATGAACAATGATTATTTTCCCAATAGGAGATGAGTCAGATATTTAGTTCTGGATTTACAATATTCTGATCAGCTGTCACATTCATTATCTGGCACTTAGTCAGGAGACACCGTACGGCGAATAGCGCATACTATACGGAGCTATTTCATTTTGTTCTGACCCTTTAGCTTGTGGTGGGTGGGGGTGTATACTAATTAAATATATAATTAGGACCGTCGGCTGCCTCGGCTAAAATGGCTAAGTCCAAACCTAAAAACAAATTGGCCATGGGTGGTCTTTGGGCGGAGCCATTTCAATTTTATTTCTGACTATAACTTGGCCCATGTAATGTGTGGCGGGTGGGGGAGGTTGTTCTAAATAATTTAGGACCCCGTCTGCTGCCCCAGCTAAAAATGGCCAAGTACAAACCTAAACAAAAATTGACCAGGGGTGGTCTTTGGGCGGAGCCATTTCAATTTTATTTCTGATCCTTTAACTTGGCCCGTGTAAAGTGTGGTGGGTGGGGAGAGTGTATCAGATTCGAAAAGAGGTGGGTGGATATTTAATGCTATTCTCCATCTACATTAGTCCACATCTTACTGCTACTGTGGTTATATACTAGAGTTTCATTTGACCAACTTACCTACATGTTTCCGACATATAATGGTGAACTAAATGATGAAATTCGCAATCAAAATCAGCCGCCAAGTTAACTTTCCTGTTGTTGTTGTTGTTGTTGTGTTGTTGTATGTCTATAATTCAGCCGCTGACTTTTCGACTCAAATTTTTCGCCTGTTGAAGGTGAAGATATCAGAGTTTCATCCAGTGACTTTTCCTGGAACCCTGATTATTCATCGTTCGATACGGAGTTTCCCTGAAACATTCTCGCACAAAAACATGATTTGACAAGGGTGCAAGCAAATGTAGTATTGTCATTGTGTTGGTTGTTTTCACCATTTGTCATTGACAATGACCCGTGAACTTGACAACCCAAAGCAAAGGAGGAGAGGGGGCATGTCCTGAAACAAACTTTAATTGATTTATTATAGTACTCTAGAGCTCAATGTTTCCTTAATCGGCAATATAGAAGCAACAATTTGTGAGAGAAAAAAACTGGTTTAATGGCTGAAATTGTAATTTTAGCATTTGACCTTGACACTGGGCCGCGAAGTTGACCTCCGAGATACCTGCAACTAAGCCCAATCGATTGGTCACACATACAAATATCATACTAGATCCAAATATTATCTTAATATATATGCAGCCCCCCACTAACAGTAACAAGGCAGTGTTCACATAGTAAACACCACATTCACTAAGCAATTATCTTTGAATCAAAGGATGATCAGGTATAGAATGGAAATTAATTGTTACGTTCTGTCAAACCATGTTAAAAGTCCAAATATAATATACCAGCAAACGACAATGTTTGCTTCCCGCATTCTATGGGTTATTAACGGTTACATTGCTGAATTAAATTGTGTCATCTGCTTGTAGTGTTCTATTTTCCATTTCTTTCTCATTAAACGCATGGCTTTGAGAGCACTTTGAAATCCAGTGGAAATGATTCTAAGGGTCTGTCAACCCATGTTGTTATGGAGAAAGAAGACACAATCTAAAACAACAGCAGATAACAATTGTTGCTTCCCGCGTTTTAAGTGGCGGTGTGAAGGTTTAGGATAATGGTTAGACGGATGCCTGCTGAGAAAATGATACGTCGGGGATTGGTGGTCAGTTTTACTCTATTTAACCTGATACTAGAAACACACATATTCGTGTTTCTAGTATCCGGTTACGTAGGGGTGAAACCAGGAAAGAGGCTGTATTTGCCATTGTGTGCTTAAATCACATTCTATGCATCCAGGAATGGCCAGTTCGACAAGGCCGTTAGTGTGTTAGTACCAGAAGTGAGATTATCAATGTATATGGCTGTGACTGGAGAAACGCGGCTTACGGGTTTTTGCGACCAGTGCAGATCCAGATGAGCCTGTGCATCCGCACAGTCTGATCAGGATCTGCACTGATCGCCATTCCATCAATGAATCACCTGTCATACTTTTAACAAGCGATACAGATCATTATCAGGCTACAAGAGTGTTATTTGATCAGGATCTACACTGGTCATAAAACCCATGTGCCCTATTTCTCCAGTCACAGCCACACATATCTATACCCCAGCCTCCACAAGTTGTGGGGACTAAACCTCGACAAATCCAGACGTCTTATTCATGCACCTTGATATACTTGCAAGTTCAGAGTCACATGCTTAGCGTGATCTAAAATATGTTACATGTGATGTTACACGACTGCGCACCACTCTGTGACAACTACTATTGTTACCTGCTCGAGTATATCTTTAATTACCCGTAGCAACACTTTATTTTGATCAAGATCTGTAATTTACATTAAGGAAATGCTTAAATACTTAATTACCAATTGATTCCATGTTTATACCACGAGAGCAATGCAGAACCTGATGAGGAATGGCTTATCTGACCCTACACAGTGTCTGAAAACACTGGGTATATTAGTAAACAATGATTAGCACATTATAGGTCCGATAATATCGTTAAATTATCGGAGTTCCAGGCAGCATCAACTACGTTTGAGAAGTCATTAAAACTAGCAAAAGCACGAGGTTAGTTCAAATGATTACAGTTGAACCTCCCTGAACGGCCAGCTCACAACAACCCTCTCGTAACACTGATATGGCTATCTACAACAATACCCTCTCTGTAACAGCTGATATATTGGCCAGCTCTCTACAACAATACCCTCTCTGTAACAGCTGATATATTGGCCAGCTTCTCTACAACAATACCCTCTCTGTAACAGCTGATAATTTGGCCAGTTCTCTACAACAATACCCTCTCTGTAACAGCTGATATATTATAATCCCAAATGGGCTATTGCCTCTTCCTTACATTTCAGCCAGTCGTTTACAGAAATATAACGGTGAATTACACCACTCAGCAGCAGTCATTTACACCACTCCCGTGCTTACCATATATGGATAAATGACGCCAGTAATGACGCAATGACGTGTTTTCTTCGACCAATCAAGTGATGTTCTCGGACTCACCCTCTCAATCGCGAGACAGTCACCGTCACTACGGCCCGCCTCCAGAAATTAATTTGCACATCTCTTGGCCTATATTTTACTCTTGATTCGCTTTGTGTTTATGAAGAATCATGTGTGAAATGTAAGAACATATTTATTCAACCAGATGAGTAGATTATCTTGAAATAATGATCTCGCTACGCTCACTCGTTTGTTGAGCGTAAGGACCTAATCACTCATGGATTATTTCAAGATAATCAGTCCACCTGGTTAAATAAACAATATATATTTAACTTCCCTACCACAGCCACCTCTTTATAACATAGCATTGTGTGTCCGACCATTGGTGGCTGTTGTAGAGAGGTTGCACTGTATCATGTTTAACTCATATGTGGCTGTGACTGGAGACATGGGGCTTATCGGTTATGCGACCAGTGTAGCCCCTGATCAGGGCCTGCACCGTTCGTTATTCCGTCACTAAAACACCAGTCCTGTTTCTAACAAGCAATACATATTGTTATCAGGCTACAGGATTCTGATATTTTGATTAGAGCTACACCGGTCACAAATCCCATCAGCCCCATTTCTCCAGTCACAGCCACATATAGATACTGGTCCACTTATTTTCTGATATACGCCGCAAATGTCAAAATTACAATACAGTTAGCCCTATATTCACTTTCCATCTAGGTGAGGCAGAAGCGGCTATTCAGAAAGCGATCGGTGACGTGAATACAAGGATAATTGCCGGAGAGGGCGTAACAGTCAATGGAGAGACGGAAGAAACCTGGAAGGAAGATGAAAACGTAAACGAGAGTGCAAAGGTCAAGTCTGAAGATGAGCAGCAGGAGGTTGAAGAGGCAAAAGAAGGTACATGTACTGAAGTCTTAGGTCATAATCAATTACTTAAATAGATAGTCTTTTTGTTAAATATTTGACCACAGAGTCTTTATCAAAATAGGTAAGAAACTGTATTGGCGGTACAGTGAAACCTATATACACCGACGCCATGGGAGGTCCCCAGGGTGTCCGTTTAGAGACGGGTTTCGCTGTAAATCAGCCATTTAAATATTATCTGAGCCATAGCTGTGTGCAATAGCTGTGTCATAAGCTAACATTATCACCCGGATAAATAACCAAGACGCTCATCAAAAATAAGATCTCAGATGTTTCTTAGTGTCAAGTTTAGAAATGTTCCACTGTACTATGTGATTTCCATATTGCAGCTACATTTGTATGACCATCCAGTTCACGGCTTCAATAAGGACGTCTCATAGGACTGCCAACACAGTTTCTAACTATTTTGATAAAGGGGGGTGTGTGTGTGGAGGTGGGGGTATCTGCACTTTATCCATGAAGTCACTGAAATATTATGACTATATAGTGATTTCCCCCATAAGATGAAATGGGTAGCACGTTGAAGCTTAACCATGCAGCTTCCCAGGTCTAAAGTCAAGGTCAAATAATTTACAAGTTTACACAACGTTCCATAAATCTATCGGAATAAATAGTACGTATTATATATTTCTGTCTTCTCCGTTTATGACCATCTGTGCATTTTCCTTGCATCGTCGTCCGGTATATTATGTGACCTATTTGTTCACTTATTTAAATTTTACTTGCGTCGTCGTCCGGTATATTCTGTGACCTATTTGTTTACTTATTTACATTTTCATTGTATCGTCGTCCGGTATATTCTGTGACCTATTTGTTCACTTATTTACATTTTCCTTGCATCGTCGTCCGGTATATTATGTGACCTATTTGTTCACTTATTTACATTTTCCTTACGTCGTCGTTCGGTATATTATGTAACCTATTTGTTCACTTATTTACATTTTCCTTGCATCGTCGTCCGGTATATATTCTATTTGTTCACTTATTTACATTTTTCTCGTCCGGTATATTCTGTGACCTATTTGTTCACTTATTTACACTTTCCTTAACTTTCGTGCTGATACATGCCACTATAAAAAACAGAGTAATAACCCTAAATAATTGGACACAATTTATTATGAGAAACTCATAAATATATGGTTTCCCACAATGAAGAGTGTCCCCATAGGTATAGTTGGTAGTATTGTACATGTACATGTACTTGTTTATCACAATACTGATATATTTGGATAAATAGGTGACGGGAAAAAATCACATGACAGTATATAGTATATTATTAATATATTTATACAATGAGAGATTATCAGATTATTTTTTCCCATCACCTGTGTTTGGATACAAATTGTTTTGGAAACTCCTATGAACTATGGGTTTCCCCAAAACAAATGGTGCCCGAATACTTAGGGTTATTACGGTATGTCATTCTATTACTACCGCTCTTGTTTATTACGCTAGTTCCGATTGACAGATTGCCATAAAATGAAATTAGTTTCCAACAATGGCCGTCCGTGACTGCCTTTAGGCCAACTTTTGTAGTTTTAACTAGCTTTTTGTTATTATTCTCTGTTTATTTGAGCAATTTTCATGATTTCAAGTATTTTGTTCTTCGATTTTGTGTAACGAGTGCTAATAGTTCTGTGATGAGAAGGAAATTCCCTGGGCTAAATGTGACTGTTCACAACAAAAATGGGATTATTCTGCTGGAGCTGTAGATAAGGCGTGTATTGATTGATGTATTCTACTCAGTTATTTTAGCTGAATATACATTAACCCTTAAAGGGGCATATCAGGATTTTTTTCATTTTTCTTTACAGTATTTTTTCAAAAAATCCTGATATGCCCATTTAAAAGGTAGGAACCAAAAATTGTCGTCTACTGTTGTTTCATAATCTTTCTTCTATCCCATGGTTTGACAGTACTTTAGAATCATTTCCATTGGAATGGATGTGCTCCATAAGATTTATAATGTAAGTTTGTCTGTGTGTGCGTTCATGGGTCCGGTTAAGAACAAAACGTTTGCTGGTGTTTCTTCTATCTGCCATCGGGCGCATTTGTGTCCCGACAATCCACATTTTCTTGTTTCCATTTGCTTTTCAAGGTGGGAAATATGCACTTGTTCTGGAGCAGAAATCTGAATCTAAATCCTAGTGTCGCGCAATATTTCGCTCAAGAGCTTGTGCATATATCTCCATATAAAAAAGCAATACGATTAGTGCTGATCATATTACTTTTGGGGTTGGAGCTAAGTGACTATGGTGTGGAATGGACCTGGCACCTGGCCAGGATGTTCTAATTTCAGGACTGAATATATATTTTTCTGTAAATATTCAGTTTTGATTTTGGGAATATCCCTTATTATGGACAGGTTAAATACGAGATAGTCCAACCCATTGGCCCGGCCTTAAATGACCTTAGCTGTTGATAGATCGTTAAACACCACTACTTTATTAATTATCCATATAGAAGGGATGAATTGTGGGGTAGAGGTTGTGAGTTAAATCCCCGCCCTTGGCATGAAAAATACCCCCGTCCCTAAATAACCTTAGCTGTTGTTGGGGCGTAAAACCCATGCACTTGCCTGAGTTTCTCCAATCTGCCACTGGGGGCATCTGTGTGCTGACAGGCCACATATTCTTGTTTCCATTTTATTTTCAAGATGTGAAATATAGGAGCATATTGGATTTTCTTTTGTGCGTCCGTTCATGCATCCAAATATATATATTTTGTTTTCACAGATACAAAAGAGTGCGAGAGAGTGGAGGACCAAAAAGACACGACAGAAAAAACAAGACGAGCAAAGAGTTGAAACGCAAAAACAGGAGGAAGAGACACCAGATACAAAAGAAGAAACCGATTCCAAGAACAAAGACGGATAGTACGACTGACTAACGTTGGACATTTCTGTTAGGTTGTTGACTTGATGTACAAATGCTACCGTGGATGTTTTATTGAATAAACAGTGTTCAGGGAATTTGTTTAAAACTTCTCGGTTCTGTCTTTCACGATTTTTTTCTTTTTATTTGTTAAGTTTCAAATCTCTAGATATGTAATGTTTTTCTTTATTTGTCTTTCATGATTTTTTTTTTAGATTTTTCAAATTTCTAGATAAGCTTTTTTACTGATTTATCTTAAAATTTCATTAAGAAATAGCATACAAGCTAACAGTTATGTAGAATGTACTCATTGACATGTGATTTTTTCATATCACATATATCTAGATAAGCAACATTGTTTTCCTTATTTATCCTAACAGTTAAGAGAAACGTCTTGCAAGTCAACAGTTCTGTGGAATGTATTTATTGTTGTTTTTTTTCATATCACCAAATGGGGAAATATGAGAAATAACTGTTAATTTCAGTTTATCTATTATAATAGCCATTACATGTAAAACGAATATGAAACTCGCCATGACAAAAATGGGCTTATTGTCCCCTCGCTGATAGGCAAGATGGGATATAGAGTTAGTCCATATGCGTGTGTAAGTTAGTAAAATGTTTCATTTTTCAATAACTTACGAACCGCTTATAAAAACCGAGCAATTGTTCATAGAGTGGGTGGCAGGTGGGAGTATGCGAAGGGTACATTTAACGATGGGGTTCATCCTAAACTGGAATCCCGATTTCCCTCGGTTGGCCCTCATGTACATTTTATTTTTGGCTTTCATGTTAATTGAGAGTTGAATCCTGTTATACTCACGTTAAAAGTAGCAGGATTAGTACTAATCCATTTAGTTTTAGGGAGTGGAGCTAAGTTGTGGTCAGGACCTGGCACCCGATCAGGTTATTCTGATTTCAGCGCTGAATATATACTTTTTTTTTTAATAATCCGTTCTGATTTTTGGATTTACCCCCATTCCAACAGAGAACATATTGGATTCGACCCCATTAACCCGGTCTAAAATGACATTAGTTATTGACAGGCTGTTAAACATCATTACATCAAATCAAATGAAGTCTTGTAGTCTGAAAATGATCTATATTGCTTATTATAGGCATGACGGGTGTTCCATTGCTCGATGAGGAACGGTGCAGAACCTGATCAGACTGTGCAGATGCTCAGGTTATGTGCTGATCTGGATCTACACTGGTCGCAAAACCCATAAACCCATTTATCCAGTCAGACACATATGGGATCCGTTTTTTTTTTGCGGGGAAAAGGCACCAGTATGATTTTATTTCATGAATCTCCAGTCATCTGGTTTCAACAATGTACACTTTGTCTGTCTCGGCCAATCAAACTGACTTGCTCGGAAAAATTTATAACCACAAGCACAAATGTGGCTGTGACTGGATAAATTATGGGCTATGTGACCAGTGTATATCCAGATGAGCCTGTTCATCCGCACAGTCTGATCAGGATCTGCACTGCTTGCCATTCTATCAATGAAACAAGCAATATTGATCATTATCAGGCTAGAGGTGTGTGCTATTTGATCAGGAAAAACACTGATCACATATTCCACAAGACACATTTTTCCAGTCACAACTGCAAATCACTTTTCTTGACCTAGCAGCCTGTTGAATCCATTCACAAGATTCCATCATATAATAGTTTGTATAATATATAGATCATCACGTACAGGTGTGACTGTCAACTGTGCATGCGAAGGGTAAATTTAACGATGGCGTTCATCCATACCGGAATCGCGATATCCTTGGTTTGGCTCTAATGTACAGTTTTGGCTTTTTGTATATGAAAGTTGAATCCAGTTATACCCATTATAAGAGTAGAAAGGTTAGTATTCCTATTACATTTAGGGTGCGGGGCTAAGTGAGTCTGGTGTGATGAGGACCTGACACCAGATCAGGATATTCTAATTTCCGGGCTAAAAGTGAATACTGTCTGTTTCACGAAACCAGCCCAAATGTTGCGGCTATATAAATACATGTATTGCGAAAAAATAATTTTGTCGTGTTAGACATCTTCACAAATCTATGGGGATTTAACATGGGGACATTTTTCTAATGTCAGAAATAGAGGATCGATTTTTAAAATTTAGCTTGTTTTATTATATCATTTCCAAGCTATTTAGCAAGGTTCCGGAGTCAATTTACATATTTGTAAGAGTTTCTCAAATCACCTATTGGGACTATCGATCTAAGATAAGGGTTCATTCTCATGATAGACCACATTTTCTAGTTTTTGCATTATTTTATATGGGCGTAAAATTTGGTCAGGTTTCGTGAAACAGACAGTATATACATACATTCGGGTGCAACAAATTCTGATCTACTTACCCCAACATTTCATGATGTCACGTGACGTTGCCGAATAACGCCAGTGTAATGACTCAACGTAAACAAATCTGCATTCTTTTCAACTAAACACACACGATATATGCTGTAGACTGTGGCATAAAACGTTACCTGATAAATAGAATACATTGCATGTCTTTTCATAGCAAGTTAACCCTTTCAATGCGAAAATGTAAACGGTCGTCTGCTGTTGTTTTATATTTTATCTTCTTGCTAAAAAACAACATAGTTTGACAGCAATTTAAAATCATTTCCAATGGAAATGATTCTAATGTGTTGTCAAAGCATGTTTTTGATGAGAAAAATACAGAAAAAAACAAAACAGCAGACGTCCAAATTTAATTCAGCATTGTAAGGGTTAATCAGGCTCGACTGAGAAGCGGTAGGAATTTGATAAACTTGATACTAAAGACATGAGCATGACATTCTCTATTTGTGGCTGTGACTGGAGAAATGGGGCTTACGGGATTTGTGATCAGTGTAGCTCTTGATCAAATTGCCCACTCCTGCAGCCTGATAACAATTTATATTGTTTGTTAGAATCATGACGTGTGCTTCATTGATGTAATGGCGAACAGTGCAGATCCTGATCAAATTGTGCGGATGCACAGACTGATATGGATATACACTGGTCCCAAAACCCATAAGCCCCATTTTTCCAGCAACCGCCACATCAGATTTTTGCTCGTTTTTATTTGTTCATTGTTGGTTAATTAAAAATACAATTTTCTCCAACTAGTTTTTGTAATTCTACTTTTTAATAGCCCAACACTCATTGGCTCATTTTATATGAAACAGACAGTAGTGTGATTGATTTGCAAATCAAATTAATGGAGAAGTTGGGATAATTACAATGTTACAAAGCTTTGCTCGTTTTTAGCTTGCCTGCACGAAGTGCAGAAGAGCTTATGGCATACCTCCGGCTTCATCGGCGTCGTCGGCGTGGTCAGCGTCGTCGGCGTCGTCGGCGTCGGCGTCGTCGGCGTCGTCGGCGTCGTCGGCGTCAGTGTTGGCGTCCACAAACTTAACGTTGGGGTACATGTCTTATAACTTCTGCTTCCTTTCATGGAACACCTTGTTATTTCATTTATGCATTCCTCAGATGACCCTCTATCATGCTGTATCAAATCCATGACCCACCACCCAACCCTTATCCCAAGGTCAAGGTCACAAACTTAGCACGTTCAAAAACTTTACGTTGCGGTAAATGTTGTGCAACTTCTGTTTATTTTGAGGGAACGCCTTCATATTTCATTTGTGCATTCATCTGATGATACTCTATCGTGCTATAACAAATCCATGACCCACCGCCCACCAGTAGTAATGGGTGCCACTATGGGGTACTTTTTTAACATGTGTTTTTTCCATAGACAATTTTACCCTTGCACCGATTGTCTATGTAAAAAACACATGTTAAAAAAGTACCCCATAGGTGGCACCCCTTATTACTCCCATTATCAGGGGTGGAAACTTCTTGTATTACGCCATAGTGGCACCCCTGAACCATTTGGTTGAAGATTCGTGAATTTTATCCGGGGGTGGAAACTTCTTGTATTACGCTATAGTGGTTAAAAGTACCCCATAGTGGCACCCCTGAACCATTTCGATGAAGATTCGTGAATTTTATCCGGGGGGTGGAAACTTCTTGTATTACGCTATAGTGGTTAAAAGTACCCCATAGTGGCACCCCTGAAACATTTTGATGGAGATTCGTGAATTTTATCCGGGGGTGAAAACGTCTTGTATTACGCTATAGTGTCACCCTGAACCAATAAGAGCAGTATGTAAGGTATTCATTTCTTGAAAAAGTGTATAGCCCTGAAAAGGGCTGTTGTCTTTTAGTAAACTATGTAGTGTTCAGGTCATCCCACATATAGTCGACGACTAACTCGCACGCCTCACAAATTTCACGGTCTTTAATATCCTCTTCCTCGAAAAAGCCTTCATCGAGCTCTGGGCCCCGTGCAGGCACCGGGGCGGGATCAACTGATCCTGAGAATAGTGCTGCAGTAGCCATTGCTTGTCGTAAAAGGCGACTAAACTGGCTTAACGATTGGGTTCATACTTTCCGGAACCCACTATACCGGATTTGGCCCTCATGTACATTTTTGGATTTCTTGTATGTGAGAGTTGAGTCAGGCTATGCCCCATATATGAAAGTAAGATTAGCGCTAATCCTATTACTTTTAGGGGATGGGATAAATGATGCTGGTGTGGCGAGGGCCTGGCACCAGATCAGGTTGTTCTAATTTCAGGACTGAATATATATTTTGATTGTAAATATTGAGTTCTGAAGTTGGGATTTACACCCCTCGGACAGGTGGATACGGGACTCGACCCAGTTGACCCGTCTGCGTTTAGACTCCCTGAGGCTTGTACCTCTATGTCAGAAAAGCGGACGTTAAACCCTATTCACTCACTCATCGAGCTCTGGACAATTATGATCTTCCCCGTGAGTGTCCAACACTGCATAACATTTTCTACACTCTATGTAACAGGGCTCACTGCACATAGAGCATTCACCGTTCTTCTGCATTTTTATGTAGTTGGATGAACAGTTTAATGACTAATGAAATATAGCTGTATGTTTTTTACTTTTATACACATCAGAAGGATTGACCTACTTTTGATAGTTTAGTCATTTTTCAGATTTTCGTCCAATCATAAAGTACGTTGCGAGCGCGTTTTGTGATATCCTAGTGGGGTGTGCTGTTCTCCCATATAATTTTCAAATATTTTTGACAACTCCAATATTATCAAATACATATGAAAATGTCCTAGAAATATTTTTCATCCACTTCTGACAACTCTAATATTGACAAAAGTTAATGAAAATAAATATTGATTGTAAATCAATATATTGGTATTTTTCAATTTATGGTAAAATTGAATACAAGATATGTAAAGTTTTAACAATATTTTATTGAACAACAACATATTTACAACATATATGTTTAACATTCAAGAGGTATGCTCTCTTTCCGTGTATCGTGATCACTGTCCATGAAGCGTGAACAAGGGGGGCACACACACATTGATTCAGTCTCACTAATCTGTTCTATTTCCATTGGTTACAATCTCTCTCTGTCCAGGAACCGTGAGCAATGGGGCCCTTAGCCCTGATATTGTTTCAGTCTTTACACTATTCCGTAAGTTCTGTTTACATCGTTTAAATAAGAAATTGATAATATTGTCATTTTCAACAACTTCGTTTCTCCATTGTTCAAATGTTAATTGTTCTACTTTAATCCTTGAATCTTTGAAGAACCCTGTCGTTACTAATAGGGCTTTCTTGAACTCTTCAAACATCTCTATTTTCTCTAACAATTCATCTTGATGATCCCGGTTGTAAGATATTGTTCATTTGATACTTTTAGTTTGAAAGCAAGTATCAATGCTTTCCTGTATGCTATGTGATTTAATAGATCTGTCAGAGGATTCATTGTTACTGGTTTCCTGATTGCTATATGATTTAATAGATCTGTCAGAGGATTCATTGTTTCTTCAACTGTGTCTATGCATAGAATGATTCAGTTATAATCCGTTCCTACTTTTATAGTCTTTAATATCAATCTATTTCCACGATTGTTTGACTTGTTTTTTCAACTGTTCCAACCACGATTCATTGGATCTAAAACGGATTTTGTTTTTAATTTGTATCCATAGTCTGTATGCTTCCAATTTCTCTTGATCGTCCAATGTCATATCTTTGAGAATTGGATACCATTCTTCCATAATTTTATAGGGATCTAATTTCTGTAGAGCGGTCAATATGAATAAATCTGTTTGTTCATCTTGATCTGTGAATAAGCACAGTTAATGTCGTAATTGACTTGGATGTTCAACCTGACATCCATAACAATTATCATTTACTTCTTTTTTAATTAATGATTGAAGAAGTTGTTCACCATACATCTATTGAATGTGTCATGTATTGTCTTTCTTTGTCGGGGTATTTCTCTGGATTTCTGTATCAGACAAACACGTTTTGTAACCACAACTCATAATTATGTCCATCATTTTTATTGTTTTATTATCTAAAAGTACTGTATATATTTGTTGTTTCTAGAGCGAATACCTTGAAGATAATGGCTTATGACAAAAATGTAAAACGTTTATATAGGTACAACTGATTATAATTTTTTCTATTCTAAATATTTGTATTGGCCCGAAAAGGCCTTTTGTCTGATCGTCTAATTCAAGTTTGCTGTTTAGCATACTTGTTCACTCTTTCAATGTATTTGTTATGGCCACCACTGTCCCTGGATCCACAGCTTCTACATGTTAAGAGAAATCTGTGTGTAGACCTTTTGCTGGGTTTTCCAGGAATCGTAAATGATGGTGTCGGAGCTCGTCGGATCTCCTCATCCCAGTCTTCTTGCTGTGGTTGTACACTCGCTCTCTCATAATTACCCCAGCTTTCTGTAGGCTTCGACATAGTGTTCGATGAAACATGTGTTCTGTTGATATCGTTCAGCAAATCATCGAACTTGTTCCAGTTACATACGAAGCTATTCGAGGCTTCTCTTGCTTCAATTTTCAAATTATAATAAGGAAATAAATTCCTAACCACGTACTCATGAAATATATATTAAAAAAGTTATCATCCTAGATGTGTAGAGTCAGGGTTGTACTCTGAACAATGTAATGCTTCTCATAGAATGTAAATTAATGATGATCGTCTTTTATATATACACAGAAGGATTGACCTACTTTTGATAGTTTAGTCATTTTTTCAGATTTCGTCCAATCGAAAGCGTGTTGCAAACACGTTTTTACAGTTAAGCTTGTTTATTTAACATATTTTATTGAACAACAATATATTTAAAACATGTAATACATAGTGTATATTCAATCAAAGTCTCAATGTGTTGTAACCGTATGGTACAGTATTGAAATTGTCAACAATGACACGTTTGTGTACACAGACCTAAATGTCTTGCTTTGACATTCACTCGTTACTGTTCTGTTTGCATGTCTCCTATTTTACATGCATACACAACTTTCACTTCGGTACTTCGGTCCTCTGCACATTGAACATACGTGTAAAAGTTAACTACTTGACTTGTGTTGTAATCGAGTGTCAGTCCTTTAACTTTACATTTGAATTTTATTTCCCCAGCTTTTGTTAGCAACTTGTATGCATAACTCTTTGGTCCTATTCCCCTAAAACTTATTATTTTATTTCCGGGTTCTTCATCAGTCCATTTACCAAGCCTACTATTGATAATGGTGGGGTTCCAGGAATTATGTTTGTGTATGTACATACAACTGTCTGTATCGAAATACAAGACACGCTCATAAACTTTCTTTTCCAAAACACTGTATAGTTCAAGTCTTGCATATGCTGTTTACATATGACCCCACTATAACGTTTGATGTTGCATGGGATTCAATGTGTTCAAGTCTAGTTTCATAGTTAACAATATGAATGGACATTCATTATCAAATATTTCTACGTGTTTTACCATTATACATGGATTTGAAATCAAATATCAAAATATTTTGAAGGATTATTGATGTATTCCGTTTGTGTCATGATTTCACGTTGTGCCAATTTACCCCATAAACAATTTAACATAATCTTGGCAAATGCTCTACGCCCCGTATTTGTTTGTATGTTTGATGGATCAAGACAAATACCTTCAGCTTCTTTCATAGTCCTTAACAAATTTTTCTTTGTCTTTTTCTGTGACACACCATCCTGGATAACCACTTGCTTCTTGTTTGATTTTAAGAAAATTGTCCACATATCCCGAGAAAAAAATCATTAGATTTTTCCGAAAAAATGCCATACTTCATATGGCTGTCTAACAACGTATAGCCACAGTCCAATGCTTTAAACAATTCTATTGACACCCATGTACCAACCAAAGCTCTTTCTTCAATTGTATGTGTACACTTTGTAGAACTTTCTTCTGCACATGTTCACATAATGGAAACATGAGTTTGTTATTACAATGTGTTGGTAACACTGGATGAAATAGATTGTCCGGAGGGAGAACTTTATATTTTATCAAACCCTCATACTGTCGGATGTTTCTATATCAATATTTTCTTTTGTTAAAATATCGGGGTGTCCTATCGGATATTCTTTGTGTTTACATACAAATGGATACAATGAACAAATATCAATATATTTGGTTTCATCATCCGAATTTTCTTCAATATCATATTTAATTTTTATAGCATTACAACGTCCACCAAACAATCCTTCCCTAGGTTCAATCGGATCACAGTTTGAAAAGAATTGTTCGATCAACTTTTTGTATTCTTTATCAGTTTTCATTTTTAAATCAAACTCATGTTCCCATATAGTGTGAATTTTGTAACCACTTACACTGAAATATTCCAATCTTTCAAATGTTTGAGAATATAAATTTTGCATTGTTTCTCTCCATTTACCTGGTTTTTTAGATTACGATTTGGGTAACATTTAGGACAACCATGCCACAGGTCACCGAGAAACTCATAGATAGTATTTGATTCTTTGTGAAACCAATCTACAGTATAAGGACCAATTTGGTATTCACCACCATTTTTGCATGTTGGATAACAATATTGTTTTCGTGTGCAATACTTTGCATCCATCGAATACCTTTCATTGAAAATTTGCGTTTAATCGGATTTCTGCTTGAAATAATTCCGATCTGATTACTTGGCATATATTTGTTACGCCAAACTTTGTTACATGCGTCAGCGATTGTACTGGCTTCTAGAAACGGATCTATACCCCCATATTCCATGAATACCTTCCTGAATTCTCCACAACCACGTCTCAAAATATCTACATCCGATCGACAAATATTTTTCCATTTCTTGTTTGAAATTGAAACAATCGTTGTTTTTCACACGTTTCGTTATACCATGATAAAAACTTTTCCCTAGCAGTTATCCCCATTGAATCTGGTTTATAATAAGAGACATCAACGTATGGACCAACATAAGCGGCAAATTTATCAGTATTTGCCCAATGTGGAAAATATCCCTTAGCCATTTCTTTCAATTAAAAGGTTTCTGGAAATTTTGCCAATCCTGAATTTATGAAATTATATGAATCAATCAATCGTATACCTCCAGCTTCCATAACCATGATGTTATTACCGTTCATAATTACCTTCGGTTGTAACATCCCCTTTTCAATGAGATGATGAAGTATGAACTGACCATCATACGCTTTGAAATTATGGGCAATAGCTGTAGCACCTTTATGTTGTTTTGAAAACAACAATTACAAAATTCTGTCAAAGTATTTTTTTCCTTCAAATACTACTTCTCGACCTTCAGGAAACCGACTACAACATTCACAATTGAATTATAATGGTTCATTGATACATTCATCACAAGCTCTGTGTGCAATACAATAGTTAGGAATGTGTACACCAGTGTCTTGTTGACATTCGAAATCATAAAATATGAAAAACGGTTCATGATCATCTTCTTCAGTTTTGCTTTTATACTGTTGAATATGACATTTATGGTCAAAATTAACAATCTCTTTACAAAATTTACATTTCTTCTTTCCTTTACATGTATGATTCTTCTTGGAATCGACAAACTGTCCTCCACATTTGTTACAACATTTTATGAGTTGACAAATTGATTTCTTTTGTCGCCCTTCAATTTGCTTGTGATTTGCAAAACATGTTCCACTATAAAATGTCCTGAGACAATCTTTACACTTAATACAATCTATCACATGACATTTTGTTTTGGAACGACATGCCTTACACGAAGTAGGGCATATATGTGTTTCACGATTTTGGTAACCAACATTACACATCTCACAATAGTAATGACATCCAAGAAATCCAACAATATTTGTAATACAGTCATAGTGATCTTGATTATAGAATACATGTATCACTTTGCTGTATGACTGAATTTCTGGATATTCAAACAACAATTCTGTTTTTAACATGTTGTTGATGAATCTTGATCACATATTCTGGATACATATATTGTTGTATTTTCTTGTATTCTTCAATTCCACAAGCTTTCTGTGGTGAAATTCCAACTTCCTTCAATAATTTCTCTGCTTCAATTCGTTGTAACGATCTTCTGGAATCTCTGATTACATTCCATCGCATATTCCAGGTTGAAGAAACTTCTCGATCAGCATGACATTTTCCAACAACAATAGCCCGGGCTAAACACATATTGTCTTTAGAATTTTCAATTTTCACAACAGTTTTCTTTTTTTTCGTGAAAACTCGAGAATCAATTTCAGATGTCGTCTTCTTTCTTCCAGAACCTGTTGGCATTTTGGTAAACGTTGTTTCGATTGTCATCTCACCATCGTTCAAATTAAAATCCATATTCGATTGCATAACTTTTTCTATTTCTTGTAACAATATGTTCCCATTCAAATCTTCAACATTCAAGAATGGAATCGGTATCCCCATCTTTAATGCAGGATGATTTAACGTTACCCTGATTTTGTCGTGTGGATCACCATCAATTCGTTCGATGATTTGATGAACGATATCATCAAATAATACCCCAACGAAATTTTGAGGGTGTTCGTCTACATCAAATTTTATTGAATGTTGTTTTAAAAACTGATGATTCAGTCTGAATTTTCTTGATCTTCGACTTTTTTCTTGTATAAGATCATAAAATCTTCTAACATCTGGTGACTCTTCGGTTTCACTCTCGGTGCCCGAGTATGGTACAAGTGGCATGTTTGAATTTTATAATAAAGTATTAATCAATTACAACAGCTTATATACTATCGTTAAACCGTAACGTCTATAAAAGAAGCCACCAATTCTATATGGTCATCATTAGTCTACTGAACTCTGAAACGACATGGACTCTCAAGCGACAGATCGTTCTTCCATTCAACTACAAAAACAACGCGAGGAACATTTTGCTGACTATTTCGAAAGTATGAAATATTGGCATAAAGGATGTGAAATTAATTTATATGTAAAACCGTTTACTCATGAAGTTGAATTCAGCAAAACATACGAAAACCTATCCGATAAAACATATTGGAAACTTTGTTGGATCGTTTACATCTTACAATTATTCGGGCGACTCTGAGTACCTGATTTCTACAGGAAAGAGGTTTACAAAATTCAGTATCGATGAGAAATATGGAGGGGGTGGGGGGGGGGGGAAATATCACCTAACAGATGTTACATCTGTCAATCAACGGAGCATTGGGTTAATAAATGTAGCCAGAAGCTACAAGGAAAGTACATGGATGTGTTTGTGAATCCATATTCTCATGAAGTTCAATTTTTTGATTCTCCTAGTATTACCCAAGACCTGTGTGTTGGAAAATTCATGTCTTATTACAACGAAGAGAGTCATCTGAAGCTGCCAAGAAATGTTATGTACGATGGATGTTTCATCTGTAAATCGAAATCACATTGGGCTTGTGATTGTGACCAGAAACCCACGTCTAACACAGTGGATGTTAAGTCCACAGAGAAACCAGTGAACAATCGTAAACGTAAACGCCAAGATGAACCGAGTGTTCAAATCAAGAAGACGAACATTGCGGTTCCAGTCAAGAAGATGACTTTTAGATTTGATTGATTTATTTGTCTTGTTAAATGAATACAATTTTGAATAGACACTATGTATTACATGTTGTAAATATATTGTTGTTCAATAAAATATTGTTAAATAAATAAGCTTAACTGTAAAAACGTGTTTTGTTATTTATCATTTATATAGTTAATTCATATGATTTATAAAATGCAAGTGTTTCTTTCTGGAAAATATTGTTGTCCTGAAAAGGACCGTTTGATCACTGTCTAATAGAATTCAGACAGATCAGGATATAAGTTATTCAATGTAACTTTCCAAACAATTTTTTGTTTGGAAGGCCAATGATAACCACGTCTTGCAAATAATTGTTGTAATAATTCTTTATTTCTCGTTTTTTCTTCATTAACATCATTTTTCCTGGAGAATACAATGTTTCTCAAACGGTGGAAGAATTTCTTGATCTGCATTCTGGTATGTAAGAATGAATAGAATGAATACTATACGCTTTAGATCCAGAAATGATTTCAGCTATGATTTCATTGGCTAAAAATTAGAGGATTTGATTAGTTAAGGATTCTGCCCCTCTCATTGGATGATTTTCAATCCGTTTTTACAGCCAAGCTTGTATAAACAAACTTTGTTCACAAAACGCGTTTTACAACACGCTTTCTGATTGGACGAAAATCTGAAAATGACTAAACTACCAAAAGTAGGTCAATCCGTTTGATGGGTATAAAAGCATGTGTTTTTTAACACATACTTCACATGTTTCATTGAACACTCAAAGAAATGAATACCGAACGAAGCAATATAATGGCAAGGAGGATCTCAGATTTGGTTGAAGTCGTAGGGTCGATGCAGAAAGACATAGAAACGCTGCAAATGGTTACGGCTGACCTGTTGAGGAGAATAAAGGAACAACCAAAGCCTGCTTACAAAGAAATGGAAATGGAGGACGAAAAGAGATTTGCTACAGAAGCAAAACCTGACACTACAGGCGTTTTGAGAGTTAAAACTCGAGAATCAAACAACAAATGGCGACGCACTACCATTGAATATTAGTTTGTACAGGTGTACACTCTAAACAAAAACGGCGGCCCATTTTGGGCCACCACACATTATTACGAAAAGATTACTTTGCAATTTATATCCTAATAACTTTGTATATTGTATCATTAGTTGTTAAACATTAAGCAATTTGCAACAGCTTATATACTGTGACGTCTATAAAAGAAGCCCTAAATTCCATATGGTCATCATTAGTCTACTGAACTCTGAAGCGAAAGCATTACATTGTTCTGAGTACAACCCCTGCTAAAATGGATCAACTAAGAAAACATTGTGACCAACATCCGGAAGTCGAAGAATGTAAATGTTTCGATTTTCTCAAAAATTGTACTATAGGCATAGTAAGCGGAGAATACACTATTAATAATGTAATTTTTTTTAAATCACCCAAATATCAATATTATCCTTTCATAGGGTATATAACAAACAATTCTAGATTTATACCATTTGGTATTTGTCCAAAGATAACTGTGATAGAAAAAAATAAAATTTATAGGTTAGTAAGTTCTAGAACATACGGGAAGGATAGTCAGATTTACTTTGACAAGGATCTTAAACCTTTGCTTCATCTATACAGCCATAAAATTCCTTTTTCGGGGGCTTTCAACATAGAAACTAAAATTATTAAGAGTTATCCCAGTATCCCTCAATTAAATGTGAGAAAAGAGTACTGTAAATGGAATATTGGTTAGCAGCTATCGTTTTGTAAGACACACTGTGATTGGTCACTTGATTTTATCAATTTCTAAGTAGGTCAATCCTTCTGATGGGTATAAAAGACGATCATAAAATCATTAATTTACATTCGATACAATGGCTGACAACAGAAGTTACGATTTTGCCGCTCAAGATTTTGATATATTAGCAGAGACGATGAATGAAATATATCAACCAACCTTCCAGCCACCACAACAACAACAACAACTACAACAGCAGCCAACTATTCCTGTATACATTCCATTTGAGAAGAAGAAAGAAGATTCCATGATATTGAAAGAACTACAGAAACTGAACAACAATACAGAAAGAATATTACAGAAACTAGAGAACATCGCATCACGACATAATGTTCAACTGGACCGTATGTCAGACACATTATCAAGGAAACTAGAGAAACAGTGTGAAAATCGGGACTTGACATTTAACACAAAGCCATTGAAAGTACCTATCAAGTTTGAATTGGACAAGAAAACAGTGGCACAGATCAGTCAACATGCAGAAAGGGCCCTGTGTGATACAGTTGACGAAAAAATACATTCACATAAAAGTGGGGTTGGTGCACATCGTAAACACATTCGTCCAGAAAAAGAAAATCATTTGATTCCACGAAAATAAAATAGTACCAGTACTCGTGGAAAAAAAAAGAAATGAAAAAAAAAAAAAAATGAAAAAAAAAAATGAATTTTTAAAAAAAAAAAAAAAAATTAAAATAAAGATTGTACCAGTACTCGTGTCTTTTTTATTTTTTAAAATTGTACCAGTACTCGTGTCTTTTTTAAAAAATAAAAATAACAGTACTCGCACCTTGATCCAAACGGCCCTTTTCAGGGCCATCCCAAACTATTCGAACAGAATTCCTTTTCAAATAAAACATTGCTATACACATGATAGTATATCATTATACATCTGGACCTTGTACTGTAAACAATGGAGAACGATGACCTATTGTCTTTGTTATTTCAACATCCCTGTAACATTTATATAGCAGGTCCAAGTGGATGTGGAACAACTGAAATTGTACAAAAGTTTATTGATTATCGCAAAGATTTATTTAATATTGTGCCCGAAAAAATAATATGGTGTTACAAAGAATGGCAACACAGTTATACTATTATGCAAGAAAAGTTCAATTTCCTCAAATTTATTGAGGGTATCCCAGATGATGAAAATGAAATTGTATCCGATGTAACAATTCCACATCTTGTAGTATTTGATGATATGTTAGGAGAAAAAGATGAAGAAAAAATAAAATTGTGGTTTACAAGAAAAGGTCATCATAGAAATTCAAGTGTAATATATATTACACAAAATATGTTTCAACAAAATAAATCGAGTAGAACTATAAGTCTAATTCTCGTTACATGATTTTATTTAGAAATGAACGTGATGGGTTACAAATTAAAACATTATCACGTCAAATGCAAAGTCCGCACTTAATTTCAGCCTACATGTACAATGATGCTACTTCTCAGGAACATGGTTATTTGTTAATTGATTTTCAATCACGAATTAAAAAACAATTTCGTTTAAGAAGTAACATTTTTCATCGCTGGATTACAGATAACGATGTTAGAGGACCTACTATTTATTCTCCAATATAGTAATATAGATATCAGTATTGTACTTTCTATCAAGGTATCAACATGGCTTTCTCATACACATCAGGAAATATTATTCATGCTTTAAGAAATTTGAGTGATGAACAACATAAACTTAAAAGAGAAATAATATTGAAATCTGGATTAAAAGAGATATTGAAATGGTTTTCAGTAGCTGCTTAAAATATAGTTGAAAATAAAATAAAATTACCAAAACAAACAGTGCGTTTTATAGAAAACAATAAAAAAGATGTTAAACAATTAGCGGATCCTACAGTTGATGATGATACAAAGAAAACAATAATATTAAAACCCGGTGGTAGAGGATTTTTAGGTGGTGTAATTATTAGAAGTTTACTTCGCTGGACAGGTACAAAAAACGTGAAAAATAGAAAACTAACCGAAAACCGAACTAAAAAGAAAACTATTAAAAAACAAAAGAAAACACGAAATAAAAAATCTCAAAAGAAAACAACTAAAAAGAAAACAACTAAAAAGCAAAATGAATCTTCAAGATTTTCTTCAATGTCTAGTATGTCTACAAATCCTAGTCCTGTTAATTCTCGTAGATCTATATCACCGTTTCATACACCCTCATCGACTGGAAAACCTCAGTTCACATCGACACCAATTTCCTTTAGATCTCCACAATTACCATTTACATCAACTTCTAACAAATCTGGATCATCATACAATGCATCTTTTCCCAGTAATTCTGGTTCATTTGAGCGACAGCCTCCAAAAAAAAAGAAGTACAAGTATGGCCCTGAAATTGAAAATTGGATTAGACTTGTTAATAAAGCAACACAAGAACATGAAAAACTGTTACAGGAATATAATGCATTGGATGAACATCCAATAGCTAGGTTTTCACCGTTAAGAACACCTTTGAGATCTCCTAAAACCAAAGAAGCTGTCAGAAACAAACTTATTCAAAAAGAAAAGGAAATAAAACATCTAAAAGATTTTGCGTTTAAAATCCAGAATTAAGAGTAAAAATTAAAAGCTACTTAGGTGTATAAAATACAGTTATTAATTAATTTTGTATCATTTAATATAAAGTATTGTTAGTATAAAGATGGGTAAGGTCAAGAATAAAACCAGTAAAAAGAAACCATTAATTAAAAAACATGGTGCTATGCTTTTGGCTATAGCTAATGAACCTAAAAAATATCGTGAAAAATTAATAAAAAATTCACAAATCATATAATTAATGTGTATTTGTGAATGTTGTCACAATCTCTTAAAAGGCAATGTCACACTTACATCTGATCAGAAACATAAATTGTATCCTTAGCGTAAACATCTCAGACAACTTGTATCAAAATCAATTTCAATTAAGAAAAAGAAAAATATTATAAATCAGCAGGAGGTATTTTACCATTTTTACTTCCATTATTACCATTAATAGGTAAAGCTGTTCTAGGTGGTGCACTTGGTGTTGGTGCCAGAGCAGGTATTCGAGCTCTAGTTAAATAATGTCGGTCCGTAAAATGGCACTTGTTCCTTTTCATTTACTGGAAGAAATGAATAAATGGAAAATAGAACAAAGTCAAAAACCTCAGCTTCCAGTGGATCCCCAAATTGCAAATACAGCTAAACTTCAAAAAAATTTATCTAACCTTTTAGAAAGAACAGATTTATCGGAAAGTGAAAAGGTAAAGCAACACGGAGAAACATTACATAAATTTCAGGAATCATTTAAAAAAGTTTTAGAACCTCAACATGTTACAGTAAATGAAAGTACAAAAATACCACTTAATGATAGGATTTTACAAAGTATACCAAAAACAATGCAAAGAAAGGCAGAACTTCTTTTAAGCATGCTGAAAGATAATCCAAAAATCAGTTGGGATGAAAATGGTTTAGTAACATATAAAGGAAAACTTTACGTCAAAGAAAAGGATTTAACCCTAGAGGCTGGGAGACATTCAGTACAGCTTTACAGGAACTCAATATACCACAAGATGTAGTTGGTAATAGACAACGATGGAACTGGATGCATAAATATCAAACTGATGCATCTGACATTGAGTCGGATTCAATATTTAGTACACCTAAAACAGTAATGAAACATCGTAAAACACCAAAATCAAAAATTTCAGTCACCCCAACTGGTATAAAAAGAAAGTCTGATTCAACATATCTTAAAAAATGGGAGCCTTATTAAAGCATAAAGAGAAGAAACTTAATTCATTACTAAAGAAAATATATTATGATCCAAAAAGTTCAATTGCCTACACAAGTGCAAAACACTTGTATGATTCAATTAAACGAATAAACACATTTTCAGATGTTAGATTAAAACATATACAAGAATGGTTGAGCAGACAGAAAACATATACACTTCATAAACAAATTCAAAGACGTTTTACACGTCGTAAGACAATAGTAGGTGGTATCGATCAACAATGGCAGGCTGATTTGGCAGATATGCAACAATTCTCAGGTGAAAATGAGAATCAAAGATATCTATTGTGTGTAATAGATGTATTTTCAAAATATGCATGGGTCATACCCCTTCCTAACAAAACGGGGAAAACATTGATTAACGCGTTTGATTTGATACTAAAAACATCAAAACGAAAGCCACGGTCTTTACAAAGTGATAAAGGAACGGAATTTAAAAATAAAGAATTTCAACATTTCTTGAAATCTAAGCACATTCATTTTTTCACAACCGAAAACACTGAAACTAAAGCAAGTATAGTTGAACGATTTCAAAGAACTTTAAAAACGCGTATGTGGAAATATTTCACATATCACCAAACTAGAAAATATATTGATATTTTACAAAATATGTTGATGGATACAACCGAACATACCATCGTAGTATTAAGAGGACCCCCAATTTCTGTCAATACCTCAAATGAAATTGAGGTTACACATGCATTGTATGGAATGAAACAAGCTATTCCAGCCAAAAACAAATTACATGTCGGTGATTTAGTTCGTATTAATAAAACAAAACGCACATTTGAAAAGGGTTATCTACCAAACTGGACGAAAGAATTATTTAAAATATATTATTAATAAAAGTTTTACCACCAACTTATAAAATTGAAGAATTTGATGGTGAAAAAATAATGGGTACATTTTACGGAAAGGAAATTCAAGGTATAAAAGATGATGAAATATACGAAATTGAATCAGTTCTTGCTCGACGTACAAGACGTGTAGGTAATAAAACAATCAAGGAAACTAAAGTTCATTGGATGGGTTATCCGTCAAAGTTTGATAGCTGGATTTCATCATCAAACATAATATGAATGCAGAAGATATAATTGAAAACGGAAAAATAGAAAAACAAGAGTTTTCATTTTGTGGTAAACGAATACCAAAAAAATCAATTTCAATATATTTCTCAAGTAGTTATAATATATGCAATTGTTGCAACAGCCATCATTCATTTAATTTGTATCCAAAGTCCTAATCGCGAATTGTGGCTCGTTCTTTTAAGTAGTTCTCTTGGATACATTTTACCAAGTCCCGGGTTAAAATTTAGCAAAAAAACACAGACAGGCTTCGATTTTACAGACGGTAAAAAATGAATTCATTTTACGTAACCTTACTGAGTGATAGTTCTATGGATATTTAGCCATCAAATATACAATGTTGTTTTAAAATTAAATTACCTCGAACAGTTCGCATCGATAAAGAAAACTGGGAAATAGCATTAGCGGAATTAATTATTCCTTCACAGTTTTTAAATATTACCAAAGACGAAATAAAAAATTTGATATAAATGAGATAGGCTTTGGTGAAGATGGTACTCCGATTAGATGGATTATCAAATTTAAATTTTCAACCTGGATCCTATTCATCAATAGCTCATGTATTGGAAACAATTGATAATATCATTCAAGATTCTTTTGGCGATATTTTTAAAAAAAACAAACAAGCGATTAACGTTTCATATTCTCCGGGTATGAAACGTCCAAAATTTAGTTTTCATAAAATTCACAAAACAGGAATTAAATTTAACCCTACATTGTTTTTAAAGTTAGGTGGAGATCCAAAGCTAGTAAACGATACATTTTTTGCAAACAGTAATGCAAATGATTTTTTTCCACATTTGTCAAATTTAAATGAGGGGTTTAATCATTTGTTTATTTACTCTGATATTGTTGAATATTCGATTGTAGGACATATTCAAGCTCCGATTTTGAAGAGTTGTACCATTCAAAACATCAAATTCAATTGAAAATGATATAGGTAGTCAACATATTAACCATGAATTTTTAAACTTACTTTATATGCCTATATCAAAATCTGAATTTGATACAATTCATATAAATATAAGAGGAGATTCTGGCAATCCTGTTAATTTTGTTCTTGGAAAGTCTATGGTGAAGTTACATTTTAGGAAAAGAAAAATAGATTGAAAATGCATCCTGTATATCGAGGAATTACACGTCAGTATGGAGCAGGTTTAGGATCCTTGTTCAAATCTGCAATTAGAACTGTTTCTCCAATTATAAAACCAATAATAAAAACTGGAGTAAATTCTTTTAAAAATGAAGGAATGAAACAAGGAATAGGTTTAGCTCAAGATATTTTTCTTCAACACAAAAATCCAAAGGATGTAATTATTTCACGAGGTAAACAAACAATGAATTCACTAGGAAAATCATTTTTGAAGAAATTAGGTATAAAAACAAAGAAAAATAAAAGGAAACATCAGTCGCGTTCAATACATCGAAGAGCTAAGATCCATAAATCAAGTAACAATCAAAAAGGTATAAAAAGGAGAAAAATATCTAACAGAAATTTAGATATTTTTGACTAAAATAAAAAATGATGCAAAACGGTTCTTGTGAATGTAGTAAGACTGAGTTGGATGTTCAATCAGTACCTCCAACCATGACTGCTATGCATGAAAGTCAGTGGATTGAACATTTTCCGATTTCCTCTCTCAACAATAATGCTACAATAGAATTTGTAATTCCACCACAAACAGATAAATGGACAGATTTATCTCAATCTTACATGTATTTGAAATTGAAAATTTTAAAAACAGATAATACTGCATTAGACGCAGATGATAATATTGCTCCAGTTAACAATTTCTTTCATAGTATCTTCAGTAACATTGATTTATATCTAAACAATAAACTGATAACAAATAATTCTGATACATATCCTTTTCGGGCATATTTAGAAAATCTTTTGTCATATAACGCTGAATGAAATATCAACACAATTAGCGGCTAGTGAAATGTGGTTGAAAGATACAGCCGGTAAATATGAGATTGTTGACATTACAGGTGAAAATGCAGGTCTTAATAAGAGGAATTCATTTATTTCTGGGAGTAAAGTAATCGAACTTCAAGCACGCTTACATTTGGATTTATTTTTACAAGAAAAATATTTACCCAACGGAATTGAAATTAGAATAAGACTCAATAGAGCATCGTCAAAGTTTTGTTTAATAGGCGGCACTGACGCACCAGAGACAAAAATAGATTTTGAAAATGTTAGTTTCAATGTAAGAACTGTTGAGCTATTACCTGCTGTGTCCAATGACATGAACAGACTCATAGCTCAAAAGAATATGAAAATTCCTATACGTAGAGTAGAAGTCAAAACATTCACAATTGCAACTGGAATGCGCTCAAAAATAGAAGATCATCTTTTATCCCGTCAACCTATGTGCCGTGAAACACGGTGCCGTGAAACATTTTTGATATCCAGTCAATACGACCCAATCACTGCGTATGAATATGTGTTTCAATAATGCTTTAGAACTACTTTGACACAGTAACCTTTGACATTTACTGATTTTGGTGAAGTCTTGTAAACAAAATGATACGCTTGAGAATTTGAGATTTGGCACTTTACACTTACTTATGAAATAATGTGAAATGATAATAAAATAAGTACCAGAATGAAAGAAAACAAAAACAAATTAAAATGCATCTAATTAAGAGTATGTGTTTACATTGTTGCTGCATTAACTGGCAGCCTTCCCAGTCCCACAATCCATTGTATATTGCTGTCTTCTGTAAGCAAGAATAAAATTGGAAAAAGCAAAAACATTGATAAATTATAAATGCTACTTGAGCTTGGAAAATGTATTGCAAAAAAAAAAGATGTCTGATTATTTAGATCAGTAGAGATCAGTGATGACGTGTGTGCTGCAATGGGAATTATGCTATGGCTATGACAAATGTAAACACGTGTGAAAATGAAACTTTACATACCCAGACTCGCTAGAGGCAGAGTGGTGTCGCACTTCAATCGCTGACAATATCCAGTAATACGAATCAGCAATATGTCCAGTCAATATTTGCCGGAGCCACACTGAACATCAAAAACTTCCATGTGTACAAACAGTAACTGTACATGCTGTTAATTGTAAAATATCTGCCCAGTGACAGTGTGTTTGAAACGCAACGAGTAAGTTGCCGCTCCAAAATCTCATGAACACACGTGTTTACACAGCTGTGTAATTATTAAATATACTTTAATATTCATAATTCTCGACATTATTAAAAGTAGAAATACGTGTAAAATGTTTTTTGTGTGAAATATGCCAAACACCGTGACATTAAGCGATGTTTGCTTCCAAAAGGCACAGACTTATTTTGTGTGTGCGTAGCAACAATAAAAGTTGTGATGCGGTTATCACTCTAGTCGATTCTCCGATGTTGAGGATGTGGCTGGAGTTATCTTTTTCATTTTTAAAGCTATTTGTAGGTGTTGACGGGATAAATAGAATAGTAGGTAAGTGCCGTGAATGGGAAAAAATATCTGGCGCGGCACGGAAACGGGATGGGCTCGGCAGAGCCTCGCCCATCCCGTTTCCTAAGCCTTGCCAGATATTTTTTCCCATTCACGGCACTAGCCTACTATTCTCTATTTTAAGGGGCAATTACCAAAACGGATATTCATTGGCATGGTTGATAATGCTAGTTTCAATGGGAATACGCAAAAAATCCATTCAATTTTCATCATTTTAATCTATCAAAAATTGATGTAAATTGCAATGGCCATGGTATTTTCAACCGTCCATTTGAGCCGGATTTTGAACATAAATTATATCTTAAATCATACATGTCTTTGTATCAAGCTGTGTCTTCACTAGGTCAAAACAAATCATTTGATATTACTAGAGATGAATATGTAAATGGATATTGTTTGTGGGGTATGACTTGACACCTGACCAAGGCAGCGAAGAGGGACACCTACACCATATAAGAACTGGAAATCTACGACTTGAACTTCAGTTTGCCAGAGCACTTGATAAAGTCATCAATGTCATAGTGTTCTCAGAGTTTGATAACCAGATTGAAATAAATAGTCTTCGTGAAGTGATCACCGACTATTAATATTGGACAATTATGAACAAAACAAATCCTAAAAGTAACGTATTGGTGAAATCAACATCCAAAGATGGAAACCATCGAATTACAACACATACTGGATCGAGAAATATGGCTGAAGAGATTAAACGGAATAGTATGCCCAAAAGACAAGCTACCAAATCACAGACCATTAGACGTCCAAGCGTACATAGTCAACACGGATAATTCTGATCAACCTGGAAAACATTGGATAGCCATTGTATTTTACCAGAAGAATGAAGCCATCTACTTTGACTCCTATGGATTACCACCACTACATGAAGAAATATTGTCTTTCTTGAAAAAAAATTCCACGAAATTGACATTTAACAAACAGAGACTACAAAGTGTATTCAGTACAACATGTGGAAAATACTGTGTGTTTGTGTTGGTTGCAATTGCAAGAGGAAATACTCTGCGTCTCTGTATTCAACAAACATTCAGTTCATCAGATTACTTCAAGAATGATAGGGCTATAACGATCTGGTTCAAACATCACTTTGGAACACTCTACGAAGGACCTCAACAAAGTTCAACATCTGTCGGGTGTCAATGTTGTAAACCACAACAATATCATCATGCCATGTCTTTGCATTTTCTAAAATTAATTCATGTTACAAATATGTTAACATAATATTACATGTACTTTTGTAAAGATCAAATATGAATATCATATCTGGTCTCTAATTCCATGTTGTAAATATGTTGTTGTTCAATAAAATATTGTTAAAACTTTACATATCTTGTATTCAATTTTTCCCACTATAAATTGAAAAATACCAATATATTGATTTACAATCAATATTTATTTTCATTAACTTTTGTCAATATTAGAGTTGTCAGAAGTGGATGAAAACTATTTCTAGGATATTTTCATATGTATTTGATAATATTGGAGTTGTCAAAAATATTTGAAAATTATATACAGAACAGTATACCCCTAAATGTTCAAGGTGGCACTATGGCGTAATACAAGAAGTTTTCACCCCTGATAAAATTCACGAATCTCCTTCAAAATGGTTTAGGGGTGCCACTATGGCGTAATACAAGAAGTTTACACCCCGGATAAAATTCACGAATCACCAACAAAATGGTTCAGGGGTGCCACTATGGCGTAATACAAGAAGTTTCCACCCCGGATAAAATTCACGAATCTTCAACAAAATGGTTTAGGGGTGCCACTATGGCGTAATACAAGAAGTTTACACCCCGGATAAAATTCACGAATCTTCAACAAAATGGTTTAGGGGTGCCACTATGGCGTAATACAAGAAGTTTACACCCCGGATAAAATTCACGAATCTCCATCAAAATGCTTCAGGGGTGCCACTATGGCGTGGTTTTATACCACTATAGAGTAATAAAAGAAGTTTCCACCCCCGGATAAAATTCACGAATCTTCAACCAAATGGTTCAGGGGTGCCACTATGGCGTAATACAAGAAGTTTCCACCCCCTGATAATGGGAGTAATAAGGGGTGCCACATATGGGGTACTTTTTTTAACATGTGTTTTTTACATAGACAACCGGTGCAAGGGTAAAATTGTCTATGGAAAAAACACATGTTAAAAAAGTACCCCATAGTGGCACCCATTACTACTCCCACCCGTTACCCCAATGTCAAGGTCACAAACTTAACCCATTCATAAATTTGATGGTGGGGTAAATGTCTTAAATTCTGTTTCCTTTCATGGAACGCCTTGATATTTCTTACATGCATTCCTCAGACGACCCTCTATCATGATGTAGCAAATCAACGACCCACCACCCAACCCTTACCCCACGGTCAATGTCATAAACTGTGCATGTTCATAAACTTAACGTTGGGGTAAGTAGCTATCATACTGTAGAAAATCACCAACTTTGTGCGTTCATAAACTTAACGTTGGGTTAAATTGTGTATAACTTCTGTTTATTTTCATGGAAAACCTTGCTATTTTATAAATGCATTCATTTGATGACCTCTATTATGCTTTAGCAAATCCATGACCCACAAGCCAGCCTAGACCGCCCACCCAAGGTCAAGGTCACATACATAGTGCGTTCATAAACATTATGTTGGGGCAAACTTCTGTTTCTTTACAGGGAACGTCTCTTCTGTTTCTTTACAGGGAACGTCTTAATATTTCATACATACAGTTGTCTGATTAGTGCATTCATAAACTTTACGTTGGGGTAAATATCTTATTACTTCTGTTTCTTTTCTTGGAACACCTTTATATTTCATGCATGCATTCATCTGATGACCCTCTATCATGGTGTAACAACTCCACAACCCAGCACCCACTCATTGCCCCAAGGTCAATGTCACACACTTAGTGGGTTCAGAAACTTAACGTTGGGGTAACTTTCATATAATTATTTATGTTTCTTTACAGGAAGCGCCTTGATATTTCATACATGCATTCATCTGATGATATTCTATCATGCGATAACAATCCACCACACACCCCTTAACCCAAGGTCAAGTTACATAATATTCATGTTGTTTATACAACTGTGCCAAGTTTGATTGAAGACTGCCAACAGGCGAGCTTCGTTGTCTTCTGACAACTGTTGTTATAATTATCCATGAAAAATGCAATGTTCCTATAACAGTATTAATTTTGTAATTCTACATGGTTAAATAGTATGAGAATAAAATGAGATTATTTAGTTATAACCTTTTTGCGTTATTATTTTGAGCCACGTAACAAATTACATCTACCTTCATGAGAAAACTGACCATACCGTATTTTTTCAATAAACGCCCCGGGGCTATACAATTAATGGGAATCAAAAGGTGCAAAACAAGATCAAAATAAGTTATTTTCACATACAAAAGCCATTTAAATATATAATTTGTATGTGAAAATAACATATTTAAAATGCAAATATGGGAGGGGGGGAGGGGCTACTATTATAATATTTACGGTACCTTATTTTATTGGTGGGTGGCTGGCTGGTTGGGAGCATGCGACGGCTAAATTTAACGACATAATTCATCCTTATCGGAATCCTGATATACCTGGTTTGACCGTCAGGAACGTTTTATTTGTGGCGTTCATGTTCCTTAAGAGTTGAATCAGGTTATACCCATTATATATAGTAGTAAGATTAATATTACTTTTAGGGAATGAGGCCAAGTGATTCTGGTGTGGTAATGACCTGATCGGGTTACTCTAATTTCAGGGCTAAATATATATGTTTTTCTGTAAATATTCTGTTCTGATTTTTGGGATTTTCCTGAAATTCTTACAGGTGAAATATATATTGGAATTGACCCAGTTAACCAGGCCTAAAGTAACCAGGGTGGCGATTATATGTATCCAGAATTATTTTTTGGGTACATATTAATAAATGATGTTTTTGACATGTGTATACAAAAAATCAACAACGCTGATGGAGGATGTACCCCTCAAAAACTTCTCAATTTCTAAGTTGTGTGACCTTGACTGAGCACACGGGTGGACTATACAATGCAAATATGGATGATGATAAATAAATATATGCAGCTACAAGCCAACCCGACTTATGGTAACAAAGGTAGTGGGATAGTCGAACACAAATCTTGCACAGACAGCTGAACAGGCGAACAGGGTGGTGATTATATGTACATGTACTTCAACATTATTGTTTCCACAACGAGCGTAGCCCCAGATCAGCCTGCGCATTTGTGCAATCCAGTCAGATCAGGGCCTACGCTGTTTGTCATGTGAAGTAGCTTTACTGTCCGAAAGGGAGAGATAATCCATGACTCAGGGGTCGAATACAAAATGAAAATTCACTTCACGCACCTGCATATCATAAAGAAGCCACGTACCAAATAGCAGGTCTGCAGCTATTAATGTTTAAAAAGTTTACATCTTACAAGAAATGACGGACGGAGGTACGGAAATATGGATGGTCACCCATGACGAAGGTCGAACGAACACCCGTAACGAATACAAATATACCGCTACTCATTTTTGTTTTAAAAAGTGGGTATACTAAATCATAATCGTACTTCGTGATTCTGCAGCAAGAGGACCGGGATGTACCATGGTTACACATTCCATACTGTCCCTTTTGTCAGCCATAGGTCACATTTATTCTAATGAAAAACACAACTATATTAAGCTTGTTATATTATTGGCAATTATCCGTCTATATTGGACGCAGTATATCATCTGGTTTGCAGTAATTATATTGGAATTTCATCTTTGGCCGAGAAAAGGGACAGTATGGTATTTACAAATATGTGGATGTGACGGGAGAATTGGGGCTTAGGGGATTTGTGACCAGTGTAGCTCCTGACACACTCATGTAGCCTGATAATGATCTATATTGCATGTCGCAAGCGAGGCGGGTGTTTCATTGATGGAGTGGCGAACAGTGCATATCCTGATAAGATTGTGCGGATGCAGAGGCTAATCTTGATCAGCAGTGATCGCAAAACACATAAGTCGCATTTGTGCAGTCGCAGCCACGTATCATGTTCATGGTGGGTGTAGTACGTCATGCGCACTCGCTTTTTAGCCCCATTGTAATCAAAATTTTCTTAAATATCTCTACGACTTGAGCGATTTATTGTGATAACTATTCATCTTGATGTAAATATTCCGTTCTGACTTTGGGATTTTCCTCCCAATGCATCAGGTTGTTGGCCCGGCCTTAAATGACCGTAGCTGTTGATAGGCCGTTAAACTCCAATACATCAACTCAAATCAAATGTTAACCCCCTTGCCTTACTTTTCGGGTTGGAGCTAAGTTACTAAGTGGAATGGACCTGGCACCAGGTCAGGATATTCTAATTTCAGAGCTGAATATATATTTTTATGTAAACTTTATTGAGTTCTGGTTTTGAGAAATTTCTTCATTATGGACAGGTTAAATACGGGATAGTCCAACCCGTTGGCCCGACCTTAAATGACCATAGCTGTTGATAGGACGTTAAACACCAATACTCAATAAAATAAATCCGAGATGGCTACGGCTATTATAATGTTGCATAACTATTGCCCCAATCGTTGCTGAAATAGTTAAGAAAATGTAGCTGGTAACAGATGTAAAAAGCAGGTTAATGTGACGTACTATACCCACCGTGATTTTGCCGTCCGCATTAATGTTCATGTCCCTATGTGACAGCGGACTCCACGCACTTTAAATGGACCACAGTAAATGCAACAGCCCACGGTGTATGCCAAAGTCAGCCAAACCCGTCACACACAGTGAGTTGTGTGTCAGTGCCTAGCTCGGAGCTAAAACGAGGAACGATTTGGTTCTTGGAGTAACTACCTCTTGAAAACTTGTTTACAGTTCGGAGAAAATCCATATTTCAAATTAACTTCAAGCATGCCAAGCTATTGAAGCATAATTTTTAAGAACTGAACATATTCATTTTTTCCATCTGAATAACCAGATATGTTGCCTAAGGGCATTTAATAGCAATATACCGCATGTAATGAATTGAAAATTACTTTGGAAACAATTTCACCACGATGTTTTGGTAATTGGATTCGAATCATTTTTGTTTCACCATCCGTACACAAAATTACACAGCTATCCAAGGATGGAGACAATAAATATCATTGTATAGAGCATATTGCATACAATGGGCGCTTGAAGTGTATTAAAGGTACATGCCCACGCAGTAGGTTATAATATATTGATACGGATACTTTTGTATATGCTGTACGTATGACATTTTCTGGCAGAATAAACATTCATTCACAAATTACCCCACGTATTGATTGGCATTATTATACATTTTATTTTAGATAAAAAAAATCACACTGATATCAGGGGCGATAACCGTGTTACCTTAAAATGTTAAAGGACATTACTATTTATTCTCTGTATTTATTTTTTGATGTGCAATGATCATACTTTATAATCTGTCGAAAACATTATGTTTTCACGTGACGCATTTCATTAGTATAAATAAATACAAAATATAATGCCTCATTTGCATATGAAAATAGTCTGATACCAACGCGCGTCACTATCAGTAAAATAAATATTAATAAAAAATGATTATATCTCTTTTCCGGGCACTTGTAATTTTTAGAACTGGTGGAATAGTGACACAATTATACACTTATTTAATTCCTATAAAGAACATTTTGTGCTTACTGAGTGGGCATGTACCTTTAATACTGTGTAATATAGAACATAAGACACTAGTGTTACAGTAATAAATATGTAAATAAGCCCGTTACAGAAAACAGTCTTGGTGACTAGTGTAGCTTCAATTTATGATGTTGTGCTTATGCAATAAATACAATCTAACATTTGTGACAATTTAATATAGTATTTATTAAACGAGCCGTCTCATCAGGATCTACACTTTTTGCAAGTAATTTTTTTTTTAAAACAACCCCACCCCCCCCACTTTTCATAAATGCACTAGTCTGAATATCATTTTGTGACGATTGGATTGGTTGCAAAATTTACATATGAAATATCCATTCCAGTTACTTAGGGGTGAAAGGGTTAATATTTATTAAAAATCGTTGACTAATTTCATAAGAAATGCAGCTATGGGGGGGGGGGGCTGTAACCAGGGACGGATCCAGCATTTGGGGAACGGGCGGGGGTTGTCCTATTTTCGAGTTGCTCCCACCCCCCCCCCCAAGGACAAATTTTGAAACTTAGATGTCCAGAAATGCACTTTCATGTGATTTATGGCATTTAATTTCAGACTCAAACTGGTGGTAAACTGTGATCTATGTAAACTCCGCGGCTGAATGGGGGGGGGGGGGGGGTGGTGGTTGCAACCCCGCCCAACCCCCTAGATCCGCCCCTGGTACAGAGTGGCCTGCGGTTCTCTTACCAGGCGAATTGCAATTCCTGGAGCGCAGGATTGCGATTCGCGTTCCCATTAATTGCAATTGGACCGCAATCGGACTGCAATCATGTGACTGCGGTCCAAAGAGTTGGTTGCGGAATTGCAATACTTATAGCGTAGTTAGCGCTGCGCTCCGCTTTTAATTGCAATTTACGCTCCTTTTTGTCTGTAAACTGCGAAAGAATGACCGCTTTACGCTGCGCTCTGCGGTAAAAACCAGCGGACGCTCTGCTTAACCAATGCGGCAATAAATCGAAATAGTTGACAAACGTATCCGTGTTCCAATCCAATGTTATCCCATCTATCTAATTCAAGTGACTAGAAAGTCAGCGGTATTTGTGATCTGTTTTTTTGGTGCGCAAATATAAATCGGCGGGTCATTGCGAGACAAACAGTGAAACATTGACCTTGACAATTTCTTGGACAAAACAAAATGTCGTCACTCACTCACTGCCGTTCCGAATATCAAGAACAAATTAATAGACACCACCATGCTGACAATATATTTATTTTCATATACAAGCAAATGATAATGTGTGGTCTACGGTATAATATAGCAAAACAAAGCATCAATTTTGCGTTTTGTTTACGTTTTCGTCGGTATCAAATTACGTTTTCCTATTATGTTGACATTATTTCGACGCGACATGCCAATTTCTGAGATCAACACAACCTTTCATAATATCTTTCAATTTCAAGCTGCAAGGAGACTGTGAATTGCATATTAACCTGGTGAACATGGTGAACATATTGATAATAATTTTAAAAGAAAAGCATATTTTAATTTTCGAAACCTGATCATAAAAAAAATATTAAAAATTTATTTTGGAATTAGATTTATATTACTGCAAACGTTCTGTTCTGGCTGTTGATTTCTATTGGCCCGAATCAAATTTTGTGAAGATAATATTTATTCCGGTGATAGCCATTTCTTTGAAATAAAACGGTTTACTTGTGTCACAGAGTGAGAAAGATAAACAACGGCCCGGAATCGAACCAGGGACCTCATGTTTACCGTACCATGCCCATGGCTCTACCGAGCAAGCTAACAAGGCACAGATCATACACACTTCATCACCATGGTCAGTTGCGTACTGTGACATTCTTCTCCGCCAAATTGAAATTCGTCCTCAAATTCTATGTTTAATTTTTTGTCTCCGAATTCCATATGTTTGGGTACAATTTGGGAGTATTTATCAGTCGCGGTCCTTTGTTGGGCAACAGAATACTCAATTATCGTCCGTACCCAGAGTTCCGGTGCTCCATAGGTTTTTCCTGCAGAGTACCGGATCGGATCTCATTCGCGCTTTAGCTGTTAATTGTGACATATTTGTCTGTACTTATTACACAGAAATGAATAAGTATAATACTGACATTTCTTTCAATTGAAAAATACAGAAAATATGTCGCAATTAACAGGTGAAGTGCAAATCAGATGTGATTTGGTACTTTGCAGGGGAAACCTACGGAGAGCACCATTATAAACTCTCGGTACGGACGATGCGGGAGTATTCTGCAGAGTTACTTCCCGCAAACTACGTTGGGTTGGGCGCTAAATGTCACAGGGTGAGAAAGATGTGCACCAGCCCGGAACCGAACCGGGGATCTCTGGTTTACCACACCATCGCTCTACCTGCTGAGCAAACCGGGCACAAATACACACTTATTCACCATAGTGATCACTTCATTCAACCGAAAATTCACAAGCTAGAAGTTATGCCAAATTATTACAGTCAACGTCACAGATTATGCTCTTGGCGAAATTAGCGGACACAAATTTGTCCATCAATTTGATAAAATAAACAACGGAATCTGACAGATAACACTACGACGGCGCATGGAAACATCATTATTCTGGTACTTGGAATCAAAATGGTGGATATTAAGATCAATATGTGAGGCGCTGACGGAACCTTTAACATTTTTTATCACGATAGCAGCTACAGGGATTGTTGGAAGCATTTATTTAGAGAAACAAGAGATTACAATGGATTGGATAATATACTAAGTGACATTTTGTTCTAACGTACACCAACATAGAGGATTAAATTTGCGACAATGTTGGATTCTGGATTTTTGTGGACAGGTGACAGAAATCGGAGCTGGATAAGAACCGACAGACGTGATTCTGAATATGCGTGCTTGGTCTGTGGTTTTTCTTCCAGATCATGTCATGCATGTTTTAATTTCACGTCATGTCAAAGCAGCACTATTGAATATAATGAATAACTTTAATATTCTACACCAGAATTAAAGTTCATTCATCGTCTGATGTGTAACTGATGAATTAAGGTAAGTTACTTGTATATGACAACTTTTGCCTCACCACGATAGTGGAGGGGGCATTTAGTGTTACCCTTGACCTTGTCCGTTCTTCCGTCCGTCGCCAACCTAGTAACTCGAAAAACTTTTAAACCGTAATAGCTACATACCTGAAACTTGGTACATGTATGTTTGATTCGACCCCATGGTCATGGATTATCTCCCCCTTTTCAAGTTAGAATTTTCCAATTTTGTCTTGTAGCTCGTAATACTTTTAAATTCTAATAGCTACACACCTGAAACTTGGTATGTCCTTATGATGAGTAATTTATTTTCATTCGACCCCCGAGTCATGGATTATCTCCCTCTTTTTGAATAAGAATTTGAAAATTTTGCCTTGTAACTCGTAAAACTTTTGTAATAGCTACAGCACTGACATTTGATATGTAGCTTCCTTATGAGTGTAGTAGATGCGGAAAGTTTATTTCGATTTTTGATTCGAACCCCGTGTCATGGATTATCTCTCCCTTTTGGACACTGGAATTTTGCCTTGTTTACTATCAAAGCGATATGTGGGGTATCCGTGTTCTATGAACACATTTTCTAGTTTAGTTATCTCCCTTTGTTTTTTCGCGCACTGATTTGTCCGGAGCATAACGCGAACACCCTTTGCAATATTTTTTTATGAAACTTAACACATGCATAGGTCTCACTGGATAGGCGGAGCTAGCGTTAAAGGTACATGCCCACTCAGTAGGCACAAAATATTCTTTATGTCAGAGACATCATCGAGACATTTTTCTGGCCAGATCATTTACCATTACCCACGTATTGTTTGGCATTATTATACATTTTATATCAGAAGAAAATTTCCACATTGATATCAGGAACGATAACCGTGTTTCCTTAAAATGTTAACGGACATTACTATTTATTCTCTGTATTTATTTTTTGATGTGCAATGATCATACTTTATAAGCTGTCAATTTTTTTTTCAGTTGATGCATTTAATTTAATAGTATAAATATAATATCATGCCCATTTGCATTTCATGAAAATACCGATACCACCGCGCGTCACTATCAGTAAAATAAATATTACCAAATGATTATATCTGTATAGCGGGCACTCGTAATTGTTTATAACTAGTGGAATAGTGACAATTATACACATATTTCATTCCCATAAAGAGCATTTTTAGCCTACTGAGTGGGCTTGCACCTTTAAAAAAGGGTTGGACAATTGTTGTCGCGACCGCCTGCGGACAGTGCTTTATAGTCTGCACATTGACGTCCATCTGTATTTTTTTTGCCGAGCCTGCTTGCGGAAAGCGAGACTTAGTGATCACAATGACGTCCGTGCGTCAGTCCGTCCGAAATCGGTGTATGTTTTTTAAATACCATATCCTAAGTCACATTGACTTGAAATCATCAAATGCATTATTAGTCATCATCCATATATTCATTCTGTGTCCCACTCATGCGGCCCCTGTGTCCCAAGGTCAAGGTCAAATGACTTTGAAATTTTTGTTAAAGTTTTTGCATACCTTATATTCCACAACACTTACCCAGATTTGCTTCAAACTTCAGATACTTCTTTATTATCATCCATATTTTCATATTATAGCCCACGCATGCGACCCACATGCCCAAGATCAAGGTCAAATGACTTTCAAATTTGCGTTAAAGCTTTTACATACGTTAATTCAAACTTCAAATAAATATACTCCGACACCATCAAATGCCTCGGTGGGCTCAACATGAGGGCCATAGCCATCTGGTTTTTATTTACCGTAGGTTAAAGTTTTTAAGAACACTATATCTCAGAAACAGCTTCGCCAATTCACTCGAAGCTTCACATGTGTGTTTATCATCATCCATATTTTCATTCTATGCTCAACCCCTGCAACCCCTGTGCCCAACATCAAGGTCAAATTACTTTGAAAATGTACCTCAATTTTTTGACATTCCTGCATGTGGACAGTGCGATATAGTTGTCACATTGGCCTACATACGTACGTACATCCATATGTACGTCACTTCGTGCGTCCGGTTAAATTTTTTTGATTTAAGGTTAAAGTTTTTAAAGGTACATGCCCACTCAGTAGGCACAAACTGTTCTTTATAGAATTAAATAAGTGTATAATTGTGTCACTATTCCACCAGTTCTAAAAATTATGTGTGCCCGCTATCCATATATAATCATTTAGTAATATTTATTTTACTGATAATGACTAGCAGTGGTATGAAGCTATTTTCATATTCAAATGAGGCATGATATTTTTATGCCACCGGGTTTCGAAGAAACGGGTGGCATATAGTGTTTGGACCGTCCTTCCGTCCGTCCGTTTGTCAGTCCGTCACACTTTTCGGTTAACCACTTTGTCACAGTTTCTCAAATATGCTGCAGGTGGCATCCGCGTTCGACAGACGCATTTCTTGTTTTTAATAATTTATGCTAATTAAAGGTACATACCCACTCAGTAGGCACAACAATTAAAGTTATGTGTATTCTCAGTTATTTGTAGGAATTAAATAAGTATAATTTTGTCACTATTCCACCAGTTCTAAACATTACAAGTGCCCGTTATATGGATATAATCATTTAGTAATGTTTATTTCACTGATAGTGACACGCGGTGATATCAGGCTATTTTCATAGGCAAATGGGGTATGATATTTTTTAATTACTTATACTAATTAAATGTGTTTCCCTGAAAAAATAATTTTTTCGGCAGATTATAAAGTATGATCATTGCACATTAAAAAATAAATAGTAATGTCTTGGTAACATTTTAAGGAAACACGGTTATCGCCCCTGATAGCAGTGTGGAAATTTACGTCTGATATAAAATGTATAATAATGCCAATAAATATGTGTATTAATGGTGAATTAATGTTTATTTTGCCCGAAAATGTCTCAGATGATGTCTCTGATATAAAGAACATTTTGTGCCTAGTGAGTGGGCATGTACCTTTAAGAACACTATATCTCTGAAACCGCTTCACCAATTCACTCGAAACTTCACATACGGTGTATTTGTCACCCACATTTTCAATATTATTTATATGTGCCCAATGTCACGGGCAAATTACTTTGAAATTTCCCTTAAAGTTTGTGTTGGGCCCGCTTGCAGACAGAGCGATATAGTCGGCACATTGGTGTGCATTCAGGATAAAGTTTTTGGTTAAAGTGTTTTTTGAGTAAAAGTTTTTGGGTATACTATCAAAGCCTCGGCGGGTGCGGCATGTTTTTACGTCAACGGGCTAAAGCTTTGTTGCAATAAAAAAAATTGTTTGTACTATCAAATGCCTCGGCGGGCCTGACATGCAGGCCATGGCCATCTAGTTATTATGGCATGCGATTTGATCAGTCGGCCATCGCACCATGACTAGTTTAGCACTTGATCAGTCGGCCATCGCACCAGGACTAGTTTAGCACTTGATCACTAGGCTATCGCACCAGGATTAGTTTAGAACTTGATCAGTCGGCCATCACACCAGGACTAGTTTAGCACTTGATCAGTCGGACATCGCTCCAGGACTAGTTTAGAACTTGATCAGTCGGCCATCACATCAGGACTAGTTTAAAACTTGATCAGTTTGCCATCTCACCAGGACTGGTATAGCACTTGATCAGTCGGCCATCGCACCAGGACTAGTTTAGAACTTGTTCAGTCGGCCATCGCAGGACTAGGTATAGACTGAGTATAGCACTTGATTAGTCGGCCATCGCACCGGGACTAGTTTAGCCCTTGATCAGTCGGCCATCGCACCAGGACAAGTATAGCACTCGATCAGTCGGCCATCGCACCAGGACTAGTTTAGAACTTGATCAGTCGGCCATCGCTCCAGGACTAGTTTAGAACTTGATCAGTCGGCCATTTCTCCAGGACTAGTTCAGAACTTGATCAGTCGGCCATCGCACCAGCCACCAGGACTAGTTTATCACTTGATCAGTCGGCAATCTCACCATGACTAGCATAGAACTAGATCAGTCGGCCATCGCTCCAGGACTAGCTTAGCCCTTGGTCAGTCGGCCATCACACCAGGTCTAGTTTAGCCCTTGATCAGTCGGCTATCGCACCAGGACTAGTGTAGCCCTTGATCAGTCGGCCATCGCACCAGGAGTAGTATAGAACTTGATCAATCGGCCATCGCACCAGGACTAGTTTAGCCCTTGATCAGTCGGTCATCGCACCAGGACTAGTAGAGCACTTGATCAGTCTACCATCGCATCATAAGTAGTATAGCGCTTGAATAGTCGCCCATTGAACCATGCCCAGTATGGCACTTGATCAGTTGGCCATCTCACCATGCCCAGTATAGCACATGATCAGTCGGCCATGCCGAGTATAGCACTTGATCAGTTGGCCATCGCACCAGGACTAGTAGAGCACTTGATCAGTCTGCCATCGCACCATAACTAGTATAGCGCTTGATCAGTCGCCCATTGCACCATGCCCAGCATAGCACTTGATCAATTGGCCATCTCACCATGCCCAGTATAGCACGAGATCAGTCGGCCATGCTGAGTATAGCACTTGATCAGTCGGCCATCACACCAGGACTAGTTTAGAACTTGATCAGTCGACCATCGCACCAGGAATAGTTTAGCCATTGATCAGTCGGCCATCGCACCAAGACTAGTTTAGAACTTTATCAGTCGGCCATCGCACCAAGACTAGTATAGCAATTGATCAGTCGGCCATCGCACCAGGACTAGTTTAGCACTTGATTAGTCGGCCACGTCATCCTGCGTTACAGACAGAAGTGGTGGTCGGGGGGGGGGGGGGGAGGGGTAGTGTAGTCATAGACAAAAACTGGTGGTGGTGGTGATACACATTGTTCCCACTGTGGGATATAGACCGGAACTTTGAGGACGCCAAATGTAGATGGCTGGTGTGTGTGGGGGATCATTGTTTTATGTCCCCGGCGGTGGTGTGGAGTACAATGATGAATTACTGATGAATTACTGTATTGAACAGTTTTAAATTGTTTCTGTATCGTAAGACTGAACATTTATTCATTTTGAAAAACTTAAAATTGTGGCAGATGATCGAAATGAAAACCGGATGTTTACATGTGAAATTAACCGGTGCATCGGTATATTTTAACCGCACGATGACCCACTGTATATTCATACCATATCCGTACGGATATATCGTATATACGAACGGATATCGTATGTTTTTGTATAATAGTACGTTTGTATAATGTAAACAAACTGTACTATACGATGATACGGTAAGTTTTTTAACGGAATAGCGAAAGAATGACCGCACAAACGGTATCGCGAAAGAATGACCGCACAAACTGGACCGTGAAAGAATTACCGCACAAACGATATCGCGAAAGAATGACCGCAACAACGGGACCGCAATTAGACTGCAATTTCAGAGCGGACGAATTGCAATTCAAGGACCGCTGGATTGCAATTCTTGGTAAGTGAATCGCAGGCGGGAGTGTAGTATAGCGCTTAATTAGTGCCCATTGCACCATGCCCAGTACGTATGCACTTGATTAGTTGGCCATCACCATGCCCAGCATAGCACGTGATCAGTCGGCCATGCCGAGCATAGCACTTGATCAGTCGGCCATCGCACCAGGACTAGTAGAGCACTTGATCAGTCTGCCATCGCACCATAACTAGTATAGCGCTTGATCAGTCGCCCATTGCACCATGCCCAGTATATAGCACTTGATCAGTTGGCCATCTCACCATGCCCAGTATAGCACGTGATCAGTCGGCCATGCCGAGTATAGCACTTGATCAGTCGGCCATCGCACCAGGACTAGTAGAGCACTTTATCAGTCTGCCATCGCACCATAACTAGTATAGCGCTTGATCAGTCGCCCATTGCACCATGCCCAGTATAGCACTTGATCAGTTGGCCATCTCACCATGCCCAGTATAGCACGTGATCAGTCGGCCATGCCGAGTATAGCACTTGATCATTCGGCCATCACACCAGGACTACTTTAGCATTTTATCAGTCGGCCATCCCACCAGGACTAGTATAGCACTCAATCAGTCGGCCATCACACCAGGACTAGTTTAGAACTTGATCAGTCGGCCATCACACCAGGACTAGTAGAGCACTTGATCAGTCTGCCATCGCACCATAACTAGTATAGCGCTTGATCAGTCGCCCATTGCACCATGCCCAGTATATAGCACTTGATCAGTTGGCCATCTCACCATGCCCAGTATAGCACGTGATCAGTCGGCCATGCCGAGTATAGCACTTGATCAGTCGGCCATCGCACCAGGACTAGTAGAGCACTTTATCAGTCTGCCATCGCACCATAACTAGTATAGCGCTTGATCAGTCGCCCATTGCACCATGCCCAGTATAGCACTTGATCAGTTGGCCATCTCACCATGCCCAGTATAGCACGTGATCAGTCGGCCATGCCGAGTATAGCACTTGATCATTCGGCCATCACACCAGGACTACTTTAGCATTTTATCAGTCGGCCATCCCACCAGGACTAGTATAGCACTCAATCAGTCGGCCATCACACCAGGACTAGTTTAGAACTTGATCAGTCGGCCATCACACCAGGACTACTTTAGCACTTGATCAGTCGGCCATCGCACCAGGACTAGTATAGCACTCGATCAGTCGACCATCGCACCAGGAATAGTTTAGCCCTTGATCAGTCGGCCATCGCACTGAGACTAGTTTAGCCCTTGATTAATCGGCCATCGCACCAGGACTAGTATAGCACTCGATCAGTCGGCCATCGCACCAGGACTAGTTTAGAACTTGATCAGTCGGCCATCGCACCACGACTAGTTTAGAACTTGATCAGTCGGCCATTGCACCAAGACTAGTTTAGCCCTTGATCAGTCGGCCATCGCATCAGGACTAGTTTAGAACTTGATCAGTCGGCCATCGCACCAAGACTAGTTTAGCCCTTGATCAGTCGGCCATCGCACCAGGTCTAGAAAGAACTTGATCAGTCGGCCATCGCACCAAGACTAGTTTTGCCCTTGCTCAGTCGGCCATCGCACCAGGACTAGTTTAGAACTTGATCAGTCGGCCATCGCACCAGGACTAGTTTAGAACTTGATCAGTCGGCCATCGCACCACGACTAGTTTAGAACTTGATCAGTCGGCCATCGCACCAAGACTACTTTAGCCCTTGATCAGTCGGCCATCGCACCACGACTAGTTTAGAACTTGATCAGTCGGCCATCGCACCTAAGACTAAATAGTATAGCAATTGATCAGTCGGTCATCGCACCAGGACTAGTTTAGCACTTGATCAGTCGGCCACGTCATCCTGCGTTACAGACAGAAGTGGTGGTCGGCGGGGGGGAGGGGGGGGGGGTGTAGTGTAGTCATAGACAAAAACTGGTGGTGGTGGTGATACACATTGTTCCCACTGTGGGATATAGACCGGAACTTTTAGGACGCCAAATGTAGATGGCTGGTGTGCGTAGGGATCATTGTTTTGTGTCCCCGGCGGTGGTGCGGAGTACAGTGATGAATTACTGATGAATTACTGTATATTGAACACACATGTATATGTACTGTGATACAGTACTTCACAATCCTCAGTTTTTAAATATTGTTTCTGTATCGTAAAAACTGAAAATGTATTCATTTTGAAAAACTTAAAATTGTGGCAGATGATCGAAATGAAAACCGGATGTTTACATTCGAAATGAACCGGTGCATCGGTATATTTTAACCACACGATGACCCACTTTATATTCATACCATATCCGTACGGATATATCGTATATACGAACGGATATCGGTATGTTTGTATAATATTCGTATATTACGTTTGTATAATCACTGATAATGTAAACAAACTGAACTATACGATGATACGGTAAGTATTTACCGCAAATAGCGAAAGAATGACCGCACAAACGGTATCGCGAAAGAATGACCGCACAAACTGGACCGCGGAAGAATGACCGCACAAACGGTATCGCGAAAGAATGACCGCAAAAACGGGACCGCGTTTGGACCGCAATTAGACTGCAATTCCAGAGGGGAAGAATTGCAATTCAAGGACCGCTGGATTGCAATTCTTGGTAATACGTATCGTGGTAAATCATTCACCACTTATGTAAGCTCTCTATTTACTACTGTTGGCTTAAACACATCAAATCTAGAAAAGTGTAAATACTTTTTCATCAATAACAAAAAAGTCACCCTCCCCACTTTATTATTTTTAATCTTTTTTTTCGCAATAAAATCAATATTTGATGGAATTTCATGAAATAAAAAACATTGGGACGTTGTAGACAATTCAAGGTTAGTGGATATTACTTATTAGTGACAAATTGTAATTTGAGTTACTGATGTTTATTGCAGTGATCCACATCAACATTTTGAAACTGTAATGGGATTTCGGCCCGATTTAACACGTAATTTATGCTTCCACAGCCCACGAAAATGTGTGACATTTATTCGGACATACAATTATCGCCTTGTATGTTGTAGCTAATTTGCCCGTAACTAACGAAATGCTAAAAGCAGATGCTTGAAGTGAATATATTTGAAGACCTAAGACATTTATCGATTACCAGAGACATAAATCAGTAGAAAAATCGAAATGTGTGGTTTTTTGAGCGAGCCCGAAAGTACGGCATTTTTTTGAGAAGCTGTTTCTTACCGTGGAAATGCTGTAAGGTATAGTGTATGGAAATGGGTGGGTGTGTAACGTTTTCCAAATTAGCCAAGTATTGGGTCCTAGGTCCGAGGCTTCCACCTGTGCGCTTGCCTATCGGCGAGGGAATAATAAACAAACTCAAGAGCACATAATTATATACATTTGTTTCTGGGCACATATACTCCAATGTGTATTATATATATTACATGTGCTTATTCAAATGGAATACAATACTATTTACACCAATACGTGAAAATATATGTTACATGGATAGCACTTAACCATAAACTCACGGCTAAGCACAATATTCTGAATTAACGGTTGTCCAATTCTACTTATGATACGACGGGAACTGTCGGCAGTTGACGGGTAACCATGGTAACAGGAATGGCCAGCCATACTCATGCTTCATCATCTCAGTCAGCAACGACCTGATTGATTGATATATTGGTTGGTTGGTTGGTTGGTTGGTTGATTAGTTGGTTTGGTGAATGGTTGGTCCGTTGGTTGGCTTGTTGGTTGTGTTACTGATTGAGTGATTGATTTGTTGGTAGGTTTTTAGCTGACTGGTTGCTTGGTTGGTTGATTAATTGGTTGGTTAGGTTGGATGGTTGGGTTGGTTGGTATTGGGTGGGTGGAGTTCTGTGGCTGATTTATTGATTGGTTGGTGGGTGGCTGATTGATTGGTTGGTTGGTTGGTTATTTAGTTGATTAATATATTGGTTGATTAATTCTGATGAATTCTGGTGACTGGAGAAATGTGGCTTATGGGTTTCGCGACCAGTTTGATCAGAATTATGATCCGCAGCTACATTGGTCACTAATTCCATAAGCCCCATTTCTTCAGTGGCAGCCACAAATTGAGTGATAGGTATATTAAGTGAGAGATTGATTGAAAGAACAAACCAATAAATGAATGATGGAATAAGTTGGATGAATTAATAATTGAGTGATTGATTAGTTTAAACAATATTTATTTCAAATTATGGCAAGTGAGATACATACAATTGAGACACGCCATGTGATTTTGTACCTTCGCACATCTGCGTAATTTCATGAACTACGTTTACAAAATGTACAATATTTTCAGAAAATGGCATCAAAAGTTGACAAAATTGTCAGAGTACATGAGCAATTATACTTTATTTATGAAACATATTGTAAATTTGTTTGTAAACGTATTTAATGAAATTACGCAGATGTCCGAAGGTATAAAATCACATGGCGTGTCTCAATTGAGAATAGGATTAGAAAACAAGCTTTTACAATGTAATATGTGAACTCTCCTGATTGACTGATTAATGAATTGATTGACTGATTGATTAATTGATTGATTAAGGGAATTAATAATGTATTGATAGACTGATCAATTAATGGCATGAACTAGATTTGTCATTCGCAGAGAACTTATGGAATCTGAACATTTTCAGCCCTACTGGAATGGATCTTGACATGTTAATTTTCCGACCAATCCTATTGTCACAACACTATTTTCAGAATAGTCTATTTATGAAAAGGGATGTATTTCGTTCTCAAAAATATGAAAATTACTTGATGAGACAGTTCGTCACGAGCCAGCTCATCTGGGTCTGCACTGTTTGCAAACACCGTTATAGCGGGCTTTCGAGTTCAAAAGTTTAACGTTTAGCCTGACTAACTTACTTGCATATGTTCATGTCAGTCGATGCCTCCGCTGCCTTCACCATATCTATCTCGCTCTGATTGTCGTCCATCACCTCTTTCTTCTTATCCGCACTCTTTGCCTCAGACACGGGAGTGTCCGATGTATTATTTCGCTTCCGAGGAATTTCCAAGTCTGATCGCCGTTTACGCCCGGAAAGAGTGAGATATTTTGTCGGCGTGGGGGTGGCGATTGGAGTGGAGGTAGACGTCAGAGTGGGTGTAGGTGTGGCTGGGGTGGCGGGGGAAGATGTACTGGCGCACGAGTTATTCCGTACTCGTTTTCTCCCGTGCGGTTTTGCACTTTCGCACGAGGCACATAACCATTTTCTCGGGACTCTGAAAGATGGAATGTAAATACATGTACGTTGGTACGTTGAATGGATTAACGTCACAGAAACAGCTAACGTCACATAGAGATGAGGCCTCGGTTTTAAGTTGAATCCGAAAGATCGGTGGGATAGAAACATGTACGAGAGCTGTTCGTAAACTATTGAGACACTGCTTGTTTTTCGCAAAGTTTTGACGGATTTTATCCAAATTTGGTACAATTATCAGGCAACATTTATTAAAGGTACATGCCCACTCAGTAGGCACAAAATGTTCTTTATATCAAAGACATCATCTGAGATATGTTCTGGCAAAAAAACATTCATTCAGCATTACCCCACGTCTTGATTGGCATTATTATAATTTTATATCGGACGTATCTTTCCACACTGATATCAGGGGCGATAACCACGTTTCCTTAACATGTTAAAGGACATTACTATTTATTCTCTGAATTTATTTTTTGATGTGCAATTATCATACTTTGTAATGTGTCGAAAATATTATTTTTTCAGGTGACGCATTTAATTAGTATAAATAATTAAAAAATACCATGCCTCATTTGCATATGAAAATAGCCTGATACCAACGCGCGTCACTATCAGTAAAATAAACATTACTAAATGATTATATCTGCATAGTGGGCACTCGTAATTTTTTAGAACTGGTGGAATAGTAACACAATTATACACTTATTTAATTCCTATAAAGAACAGTTTGTGCCTACTGAGTAGGCATGTACCTTTAATTCATAATAGCAAATAAATAAATACAAATAGTAAGCGGAATAGCTTTTGTCATTACCTGGGATTAGAAGACACGCGTGCCGTGCTCTACGACTAATAAGGGTAGACCTATGCGGTCCACGACGTTGACGATCTCGTATTCGTGGCGCAGAACCACAGATGAAATAGTACTACAGTGCAACCTCTCTACAACAGCCACCCATGGGAAGACGCAAAACTGGCTGTTGTAGAGAGGTTCGACTGTACGTTCTTGGTGCGCATACATGTAGTCGTTTTCTTGGCGATTACGGACATCGAATAACCGAGAACATGGGCGTTTTAATTAATTTTTACAATTGCCGAACAATTTGACATAGTCTCCTGCATTTTTTAAGTTTTGAAAATGGTTTACCAACTATTTTCAACAAGGGAGGTAAATATTGGGCGCCTTGGCACGTATTTTGCACGTTCACCTTCGCGCACATGCAGTCCTCTGGGGAAGGGTTCCAGACGCAGTGTCATCGGAAACTTGCTGCAGAGTGGGTATACTATGCCGTGCATTGCGTAGTTACTTGAACTATTTTTCTGTGACAAAACCTATGTTATGTTCGCCCATCCTCTAGCATAGAACGCTACCGTACATGTACCATTTGATATCAATCTCACTGGGATCGAATCAATACGCGGCATGGTATATATGCTGAAAAAAAAAGTAACGCTACGTACATACTTATTATTAGCCGATCTATTTATAGATCGGCTAATATATTGGTCATCCATCGATCCTTTTCTCCGCTATTCGGTAATCTACGAACGCGAATTTTGCTGTATCACTTCCAAATTGCATCAACCGATAAAGCTTGCATTTTTGGCAATTATCTCCGTTTAAAACTTTAAATATAGCCAAATAACACAATTTTGAATACGTAATGAGCTGAACGCCTGAAGAGATTGAACCCGGAAGTTGTTGTTGTTGAAGTCCATAGTTGGCTCTAATGGCCATATACGCCAACATACGCCGATTATTGGGCTAATTTAAAGCTTTTATTTATTAAACAGAACAAGTTTCAGCCACGTATAATCGCGTAAAATGTGTTTATTCGGCTAATTTATAATCGACCTCTGCTCAAAATCTCCTCCGACTAGCAACCCCAGCATCTCGGGTTTATCCCATTGGATCGAGTATCGCGTCATTTGACGCTAGTTAATATTCACAAGATTTTCCACCAATCAAAACGAAGAATTGCTCTTCATAGCGAACTTTGATTTGTTTACGTATCATGCAGGGATGGCAGGGATGCATCCAGCACGCGCGATTGCGACAATCCCCCTTAATTATTGTCAATGCCGCAAATTATTGATTGTCTCGCGCCTGACATCGCGCAAAAATATCACGGATGGGCCCCTTTTTAAATGACAAGTGCGTGCATTAAAAAAACGTAATTGACTTATTTAAACGCGCTGCGTATTTAAATCATTGGAAGGCGTGCAGTTCAATCTAGTTTGTGCGGCCGTTGAACGTAAGCTTCGAGTCGATTTAAACCATTTAAATCGATAAACAAGGGATAAACAAGTGACAACGTTAACCTGTTATGCTCCATTAAGAAATAATACGCTTATGGCAAATCATATTACTTTGGGGCCGAGCTACTAAAGTGACTGGTGTAGCATGGAAATATTGAGTTCTGATTTTGTGAATTTTCCTCATCGTGGACCCGTTTAATGCGGGATAGTGCAACCCGTTGGCCCGGCCTTAAATGACCTTAGCTGTTGATAGGCCGTTAAACACCAATACTCACTCGCTCATTCATCCCCCCCCCCACCGAGACTCAGTAACTGCTAAAATGCGGACATATATTGAACCCTGATTTGATCGGCTAATAACATCACGCTCTGCATTACTTTTCATATTAATCTATTATCAAATGTATAACCGTGTTCTATTCCAATTTGATATGTTATTGTTGGTATACCATCCCTCTATAACCATACAAAACAAGTTGTATTGTTAACTGACGTAATGTGCTCTGTATGTGTCGTTGAATGCCATGGCGGTAGAAAGAAATACACTTGCACGTTTCAGTATCTCGCACAACCTTATGTGGACCCCAACATAAATTTTACATCCAGTTTTTGGATGGCACTGACTGGCTCATTTTTTTTATTCTACCTTAAATTTACGGAACATGCAATCTACATCTGTAACTATATGACAGAACTATTGCAATAATTATGTTCATTTCATAATACTAACCTTCATTTATGTGGAATCAGCAAATAAAATGTACCATATTATGAACAGGTAAGTGCGAATCAGATCTGATTCACTACTCTGCAGGGGAAACCTATGGAAGGCACTATAACTCTAGATAGGTACGATACACAGTTACTTCCCACAACTAGCCCAACAGTGATGTAAATTATTATTTAATACTTCTAAAATATTTTGTCTATTTAATGTCTATTTAATGACTATTGTATATTTCTAATTCAATGTCTATGTCACAGGTCGAGAACAATGTGTACTGGCCCGGGGCTCGAACCAGGGGCATCTGGTTTACCTACCATCGCTCTAACCGAGTGAGCTATCCGGGCACGAATACACATCTTCTCCCCATAGTGAGTTACGTACCGTGACACATATGTGTACCTAGTACCAATAAGTAACTCTAAAATACTCCTGTATCGTCCGTACGCAGAGTATTATGCAGAGTAACTTCCCGCAACTAATTTTTACCCACTTTTTTGTGGGAAAATGGGTATATTCTGTTTGTCACAAGTGTCCGTCCGTACATACGTCTCCCGTCCGTACATGTATGTTCGTCCGTCATGTTTTCTTGTCAGAGGTAAAACTTTTAAACCATAATAGAATGATGTATTTTGGTGGGAACAGCAACTCGTGCACCCTACTACCCTACCATCCGTAGATGGGCGGTACATGAGTAAATTGCAAGTTACTACAGGGCACGAAAATTCTTGAAATATTTACTCGTCCTTACTTTGACCGGAATGACAAAATTAAGAAATCTACATTACAAAAAATGAAATTTCCACTCGTCCTGCAGGCATTTACACTCGTTAGTTTATTGACAACTAATTACAATGGGCTTGGGCCACCTGTTCTACCAACATTTTGCTTCCAAACTCAGATTTTATGTCCCGGTTTATTTTAACTCGCACCTGCTAATGTTTCGTCTCGAAGACATATGTGGCGGAACTGTGAAATGATTGGGGGGAGGGGGGGGGGCGGGGGGGGGGGGGGGGGGGGGGGGATACCAATCTTGAGGGCCCAAAGGGCCCGATGTTGCTAGGGGCATGCTCCCCCGAAATGTTTTGAAATCCAAGAGGCGTGAAACGCCATTTCCTGCATTATCAGGGGCCAGTCTTGAGGGCCCAAAGGGCCCGATCTTGCTAGTGGGTTCCGGGGACATGCTCCCCGTAACTTTTTGAATCTAATAGGCGTGAAACGCAATTTCCTGCATTCTAAGGGCCCAATCTTGAGGACCAATATTTTTGCTGATGTTGCTAGGGGTCGGCGGGGGGGGGGGGAGGGGGGAGGGGGGTGGGGGTGGCATGCCCCCCCCCACTATCGCCGCCCCTGGAAGAGAGCGATGAAACTCGATTTTTTGTTTTGAATTTCTGCGTAATAGTCTGTCATGCGGGTTTTTAAAAGTGCTGCATTTAAAGTTGGAAACATATTACGTACATGTTGATGTGCGGCACCTTTAGAAACGTTCAATAAGGCTCGATATGAGCAAATTAAAATCGAGTTTAAAGACATTTTGAATTGTACACAACGCGTCGCTATGGGCATATTTTAAGGAGACGAGGGAATTAGTGTTTATGTTTACAATAGCCCGTTCTAATGCAATGACAGATGTCACGAAAATACTCGGAACCGGAATTAGTATTGCAACGCATTGTGGGATGACTTGCACAGGCTTGGTTAATTTAACCAGTGGTTAAATCTTCCAGAAACTGGTTAGTTAACCATATTGGTTAGCGGGTTTTATACAAACGGTTAACCAGTCTGGTTAACTAACCACGCTGGTTAAAATTTAGCCAGTGGTTAGGCGCTAACCAGTGGTAAATTTAACCAAGGTTTATACAATTGGTTGCTGGTGGTAACGAGATGCTATCTCGTGGGAACGAGATGCTATGTCATGGTAACGAGATGCGGGAACGACATATAACAAACATTGCGCATGTCCCTTTTAAGCTGCCGTACGTGTGTCCAGCGCTGACACCATTAATTGAATTGCCGTGTAAACGTCGGACTGTTAACTCGTGCATTTCTCATATTCAATGAATCACGGGATGTACTGCCAATCAGGGGAAAATAGTTATCTTCTTATTTTTACTATCAAATGCATATAACTATATATCCATCAATTGGAATTTCCAGACCATCCTAAAGTTTCACTTACGAACACTTTAGTCGCACGAAATTTAGTGAAACGGCCTCCAAATCTTATGGAGGCGGCCATTTTTATTTACGAAAAACGGGAGTATAATAGCGTGATTTTCTTGTGATGCGGTCTAATTTGCATATTTATTACACTAGTGTATTGCGATTTGTATTATAATAATAATCGTTTATTCAATCAGGTCACATGACATGACAACATGATGTATACACCATAATAGTAGGATGACACAATGGCGATACATGTAACAATAGCATTAGGTCAACAGTGCATTTAATATGTTCATTAACAATTGCATCTAGTCCATGTTCTTTATTATTTGTTAGCCCTTGTATTGCCTTCAAAATGACTTCCCTCGTAATTGGGTTATTAATTTCTTCGTTTACTTCCATTTCGTTTTTAACAGTGTTCGTTTCTTGTTCTTCATCTTCGTCAGTTTGACCAATATTTTTAAAATGAGTATAGAGCATATTTAACGGGCAATCTACATCCGTGTTATTCTTCCTATTGTTTGTTACACTCCAATATTCTTTGGGTTTACTGGTTTTAAGCTTCCAAGCTTGTTCACTTTATCTCGTTTAAATTGTGTATAGTATTTATTTAGTGTTGACTTATATATTCTTTGCATTTATAATTCAAAATATTGAAATTTAACCATATGGAAGACCTTTCTAATCTTACGACAATCACTACCAATTTACCAAACCATATATTAGGTTTCTCCGTTAGTGTTTGTTTTTTTGCTAGGCTTAGATCCGAATGTTTCTTTTGCACATGTCGTAAATAATGCTTCTATGCCATTGACAATGTTATCTACATCGGACTGTGTTATATTTTCGTTAAGGGAAGAAAGCGAATGGTTAATTTCACAAACAAAGCCATCGTCAAAACTTCTGAATTCGTTTTTATCATTTTCTTTCCACATGAAAAACTTATTTTCATATTCAGTAGGTGGTTTTCGTGTTTCCATCAATCCATTTATATTAAATGTTAACATTACTGGGTTATGTGCGTCTGAAAACATTTTGCAGAACTCTAGGACTGAATAATCGTTAATAAATGGAAATAGGCTTGGCGAACATATGAAATAGTCAACGGTACTCGCGTCTTTACATGTTTTCTTACCAATTTGTTTGTCTTGCCCTGTTCTGCCATTTAAAATATATAGGTTATTGCATTTGCAGACTTCTATTAGATCATATCCGAAACCGTTTGTACCAGCGTCAGAACTATTTCGCTCTACAGATATGTTCGATGTCTGAACAAATGATAAAAGTTCCGTATGATCATCAGCAATAAAATCCATGTTATGCTCATTGCACAGAAAAACGTCAATATTCGTTATTTCATTTAAATGACCGGTCCTACTATTAGTATCTCATATTATCAACATATGCTTATATTTTTTAGAGAGCATGTTTATCTCCCTTTGCAGCTCCAAGTATGGATCGATAGATGCATACTTGATGGTTCAAGGGGAATGTAGACAGCTGCACATAAGACGTCATCATTAGAACTAAGTAAATGCTTAGATATTGTAAACCATAATACAAGTTTGCATTCTGTTTATATTTCTCGTACATGTTTAACATATATGGATTTGGTTGCAACTGCAAACCCGCCAGATTTACGTTTCATAATGTGATTTCGGTTTTTAAATACAAATTCGTAGTTATTTATATTTATTGACTGGCAATCTAAGTCATCGAGTTTTGTAAACAAATAATGTCGTTTGCAGCTATTAAAGATTTGAATTCTGGGTAGAATGCCTCGTTTTCAGACCGCAGACGTTTAGTGATACGATTCTAAATGCCTCCATATCTAAACCACTATTTACGTAAAGGATAATGTCCAAGTAACCGTACATTCCTTGAAAAATAATGGAGCCGAGATCGCCATAGCGATCGAGGCCCATTATTTTCAAGGAATGTACGGTTACGCAGATAATTTCCGACTTAAAATACACCTATGAAGTCACGTTGCTGAAAGACAAAACAAATTTATTATTTTTATATGCGTCAATAAACAATACGATGATCGACCTGTACCTAAATTCAACATCAATTACGGAAAATCTTACGAATATCACGTCATGGTTTATTTATGTTCTGTGTGGGTGCATTGTGCCACCTCACAGGCGTTGTACATCAGTCGTGTGAGATTATTCAGTCGAAACCACTGTCCATTCCTTAATTATACACATACAGTGTCTACATGTAATGTTGATCTGGTGATATCCTACACGATAGTCCGTGGTATGGTATACACATATATTATGCATTACTCATATGTTCCGTCCAAATCTTGAAATGTCCCAATGGCATGTGTTGAAAAACCAGTTCCATATTTGTGCATGTAGCATTATCACACAATGTATGGTAGTATACTGAGTAATAAAACAACAGTAACCACTTTATAATGTATTGATCATGAACAGTCTTTATCTCTACCTACTCAGGTATATGTACGTACGTAGTTGTTGTACACGTGTTGTACATGTATGCACCTTATCTATCTCAATATACTCGTACATATACATGATTATTTTCTTCCGGCAAATTAATTTCCCAAACTACCAGATATACCGAAATAACCCTTAACATACCTAATCGGATGAATTTACGATGCTACGTTTATTTTTTCACTGGGTATATATGTGCACGTTTGACATGTAGCACGGGTCTTAAAAGCTGAATTGGCGTTGCGAGACCGCTCCGCTGTTCATTGGCTGGCTGGAGAAAGGGTCACTTTTCCACGTGGACAATTCACACGACACACGAACATCTAATCTTCGTTCAGTTGTTTCAAATTGACTTAACGGCTTTTCTTCGGTATTGTGTTCGCATACAATTCATTATAACACGTAACATGGAGCTTAGTGATTCCTCTGATGGCGGGAGTTTCGCTACCCAGTATGTGTATAGCAGTACATGTAATGCGGACGAATACTGAGTTGAGTGTACGGACATTTCCTCCGACGAGGAGCTGGATAGTGTGATGTCGACCATCGACGTCGTCAATGACACCATTGTAGCGACACAGACCAGTATGCCGACGGCGTCTGACGAGGAGTTGGTGAAGTCATGTGGCGTTACTGAAGCCGGTGACCGTGATGGGAGATTTAAAGAACCAATTGGCGACACACAAATTAACGAAATTCAAAGTAAAAGGTAAATATAGAGAATATCCGGTTTCTAGTGTCATTTGATTGATCTGCTCGTTGGCGCTCCTCTGGACAAGCACATAGTCAATCAAAATCCTCAATATGTGTCTAGGGATGGTGTAGCTGCACGTTGTTCCGCTATATAGCATTGTATATGCAGAGTAATGAAATGGAATTAGAGTTATGTACTCCGAACTAGTAATGGTGCTTTGATTTGCATATGACTCACGTCCGACCGCCCAAGGTCAAGGTCATTTAGGACTTATATTCACTTTGTATGGCTATTATTTGCATGATATAACATTTAGAAATACTAATTATGCCAATATCTCATTTAAATATGGCTATTTTAACTAATTTATTCGACAACTTGTGAAATATTTTAATGGCGGTCATTTTGTTTTGTTATTATTATCAGTATATCTCTAAATAAAATTGCGTAATAGAATTTAAATTTCGCTCTGTAAAATATAGAAAAAAACATGCAGGGTGTTCATACTGCGCTATATTGTTATTCTACAATATGACACAAACATATTACCATAAACTTACCTAATCAAGTGTATTAGCAAAATGCTTAGGTCACTCTCCACGAAGTAGAAAGTAAACAGAGAACGCTTCTAACGCACATTTGGAAAGACTACTCTGTCATAATGAAATAACATGAAATGAAATGTAATTAGAGTTATGTACTCAGAACTAAGCCATGCTAAGCACGACTAGATTGACTTGGAACTTAACATATATTCTTCTTAGCCATATTCGATATTTTCATTCTGTAGCCCACCTATGTGTCCTCCAAGTGCAAGGTCAATGTCAAAGTACTTATATTTGTATGCACCTTCCGTCACCACACTTGTAACTCGTAGAAACCGTACTGGCTACAGAGCTGACATGTGGTACGTAGCTACCTTATGATGAGTACATGTGCACAGTTTATTTAGATTTTTTATTCGAACCCTGTGTCATGGATTATCTCCCCCCCCCTTTTCGACTTAGAATTTGGAAATGTTGCCTTGCAATTCGTAAATTTTTTAAACCGTACTATCTATAGACCTGAAACTTGGTATGGTGCTTCCTTATGATGAGTAGATGCGCAAAGTTTATTTTGATTTTTGATACGACCCACGGGTCATGGATTATCTCCTCCATGTCGACTTACAATTTTCCAATTTTGTCGTACAACTTATAAACCGTATTAACTACAGATCTGAAACTGGTTATTTAGCTTCCTTATGAATAGTAGATGCGCAAAGTTTATTTCGATTTTAGATTTTTGAAACTTGGCGTGTGCCTTCTCTATGGCGGGCAGATGCGCAAAGTGAATTTCGATTGTTGATTTGACCCCGGTCATGGATTATCTCCCCCTTTTCGACTTAGAATTTCCCATGTTTGACTGGTAAGAAGTAAAACGTTTTAACCGTAATAGGTAGGGACTTGAAACTTGGCGTGTGCCTTCCTCATGGTGTATAGATGCACAAAGAGAATTTAGATTTTTGATTCGACCCCCGGTCATGGATTATCTCGCCATTTTCGACTTAAATATTATCAATTTTGCCTTGTAAGAAGTAAAACCTTTTCACCGTAATATGAGGAACTTGAAACTTGGTGCGTGCCTTCCTTATGCTGTGTGATAGTAAGTTCAGGTGAGTGATACACGCCTATTTGAGTCTCTTGTTTGTTAGATGTCCATGTACTTTACGTGGGGTTATCATACGGGCACATCTACCTTCATAAACGATACAATATATTACTAGCTTGAAACGTGTATTTCCAGATGTGCGAAGAGCACGATGCCTAACCAGAATGACTGTAACTCTGGATCACTTGCTGCCCTGTAGTTGTATGTACCGCACGACATATGCGACCACCATAGACCCAGCTTATCCTGTAAATCCGCACCGTCTGACCAGCGCGTATGGTGTTCGCTATTCAGTCACTAAGGTAGCAGCACACTTGTGTGTTGTTCGCTCTCTATTCATGAAGTATCAGTCAAATCAGTTGTCACCTTGTGGGAACCGCAAAAAATAGCAACATGTTTCGTTTGATTGGCATTGAATTTACACAGAGTTTTCTTACCGGGACAACTATCTTACATGTTATGATGCGCTATGATGTTTAGAGTCGCGTAATAATGCTCAGTAAGAAAAGGCGAATAAATATATGTTTTATTAAAATATAGATCTGCTCACACTCCATTGAACCGCCTCGTCAGCTGGAAATTAGAAATATAAACAATTTAGCTGTATTTGAATAGTTAGTACATGTACCTTCTTATTTTTTTATCCCGTCAACACAGTGCGTATGTGCCGTGAAACACGGTGCCGTGAAACATTTTTGATATCCAGTCAATAATATTTTCGAATTTTACAGCCATGTGTAGGTGTTGACGGGATAAATAGAATAGTAGGTTAGTGCTGTGAATGGAAAAAAATATCTGGCGCGGCACGGAAACGGGATGTGCTCGGCAGAGCCTCGCCCATCCCGTTCCCTGAGCCTTGCCAGATATTTTTTCCCATTCACGGCACTAACCTACTATTCTCTATATTTTTCTCAAAAGTTTATTTCCACTGGTTTTGCTGGTTTCGCTATTGCTACAGTGTACTCCATTGACGGAATAGCAAATAGTGTAGGCCCCGACCAGACTGCGTCGATGAACAGGCTGATCTGCGGCTACACTGGTCGCATATGTCGTAAGGTCGCTTTTCTCAGCCGGGGCGACACATACGATGAAGTATTATTTATCAGAACATTTAGATGACAGACAGGTATGATGTGCTAGGGCTACACTGTTCGCAAATGTTTCTTGCCAGGTGGTCCACATGTACATGTACAACCGTCCTCTACACGGATGTGTCTACACATTTGACTTGTTAAGTGCGGAGTCCCGTGCATGCTTCCACGTAAGTGTGTAACACTTCAGTGACTTCAATAGTGACACAACACTCCATTCCCAAGATGACACACCTCTCCATTCCCGAAACATAATGGACATTTATTGAATAGCATGACTTCATAGGTGTATTTTAACTGGTCACAATTACCACGGCATGCTTTGTATTCACGTATAGGATAGACACTGAGTGGAGTTGGATACGAGATATATCACGAGACCGTTAGGTCGAGTGATATATCTCGTGTCCAACTCCACGAAGTGTCTATCTGACTTAGACCACGTGACTTTCAGGTGCGTATCTAACTATTTTATTTTGGGTATACAAAACGGAAATGTATTCCATTTCACGACAATTGGAAGCGTCACAGATAATACATACATGTATGAACGTAATATTTTTCATTTGAAGCAAATGGAAGTAATGTAGTCGAATTGGTCAGCACACGTTCATTGAAATTGGACGTTTTAGTCATACACCGCATAGTGAAAATGACCCGGTCTCGACATGCCAAAATGCACCAGCTACGCACCTAGTAGTATAAAGGGAGTCAAAATGATACCACCTGCGGTGGCATTATTTATAACCCTTTATACTACCCCCACCACCCCCGAAAATCAAAAATTGGTTAACGAGGAAATTGTCTCCCACCAACCACGAAAAATTGGTCGTGAAAAAACAAACATAATTTTTTCCCGACAGTAAATTTATGATAAAATAAAAATTATTTCAATGTGCCCACGAGTGATAGTTTATATTCCAACACCAATTTTTTTTTTTCTCCTCCAATATAGCTAATTTATTTCGACGATGTCGAATTGTAGTCCAATTATATTGGTGTCATAAATACCTTATGTTTTTTTCACGTCCAATTGAACATATAAATTTAATAGGTTATAATATATTATAACAAAATGGATAATAAAATACACAACGAATTGGAATTGTATAATGACCTTGCTGAAGAATTTTACGCCGCTGTTTCTACAGTATTAAAACACGGTAAAATGACAATACTATGTGGTATCGAATACATGAAATATCAGCGTAATTTATTACGCTGCGATAAAAACGTTGCATTTACAATATTAAACCGGCAATTATGTCGCCGGTATAAGTCTCAAATTTATGTAATGAAGCGACTAAATAGGATCAATAGGATCGTAGAAACACTACCGAAATATTATCAAACTAATTTTATAAAACAGTTTGAAATCAAAGATTCGTTTACGGATATGGCGTTTCTACAATATCGCTTTTAACGAAGAAATTGGAAAATATTAGAAGAAATTGGAAATTATTGAACAGAAAAAAAACAACTATTAGAGAAAATGGATAATACAATACAATTGGAATTGAAAATTTTTAATAACTGTGTTGAAGAAATTTATGAATCTTATGGGGGTTATAATCCTGTATATAAATTCTATAAAATGAGAACACTATGGCGATATCGAATATATGAAATACCAGCGTAATTTATTACGCTCCGATAAAAAACGTTGCATTTACAATATTATACCGGCAATTATGTCAACCATACAAGAGGCAAATACAAACATTAAGACGGATAATGCGTATCGGATATGAAACTAAGGTGTATTATATAAAATTGTTAAAACCCAACGATTTATTTACGAATATACATTTCTACGATATCGCTTATAAAGAAATTGAAAAAATTATTATTGAACAGCAATGTTGATGCTAAGACAAATAACATCTCCCTGAAACCGCGTGTCCATTTATCCCATGAACCTGCTAAGGTCAAAGATCGTGTCATGACACCGGCCGGAGTTGTCTGCCCATTTCAAGCGGTCGGACTCCGAACGCCGTTGTCATGCAGTTGTTTACCATAGCAACACATTTGTAGGGATAGAAATAAATAAATAAAAATGTTTAGCTCCCAACCGCGGCGCGAACCCACGACCCGTCGTCTATAGATTATCGCCTTAACCACACGACCACGAAGGCTGTTATGATAAACATTACCTAGTGTTGTACAATTATCAATTACACGGGTTATGAACCATACGTAAATTGATAGCCAAGGTAAACAGAGCCGAGTGTATCAATTACACAGACGGTGTGTACAGTGTAATACTCGACTGAATTTGTAATTCTCAGTGAAAAACACATGTTGTATAGGTATGTAAATTTGTTTACTGCATCAATATAATTTTGAAAAAATTAGGAAAATTATAAAATTAAGAGAAATTTTTTTTTTTTTAAATTATTTTATAATGGTGCTGTAACATTTCCTCCGAATTTATTTACTTTAGTTTTACCCTAAATTTATCCCAATCAGTACACTCAATTTTGGGCATGGTGGCGCGCGCCTTGATCCTTATATCATTTTTTAATTCTTCATATCTCCCCATTTCTTCCACCACGGATTCAAACTCTAAATTTGATATTTTCTTATCGGCCAACGCTTTGGTTGGACACCATAACGTCGATGCTATTTTTCTTAGACCTAGCGAGAACGGATATTCTATCATGTTTTCTACTTTTTTTCTCGAGTTTTCCACCCACCGCCCTAATTACCATACAAAAGTGTTCCAGATGATAAACGGTAATTCCACTCAAAACCCCTGCAAGTGGAACCATTACAATTGTAGATAGCGTTGCAGCAGTCCCCGCCCCACACAACACAGAAACGCTTGCCAGAACCGTACTAGATGCTTCAGCTATGTTTGCCGCGCGCTTATATTTGTTAGCGTGTCTTTTTCTATTTGCACATTCTCTAACTAAAATATCCTGCATAGCGACGATATTATTCAACCTAAAATCTGAACTTCTTTCGTTAATTGGATATAGTGTTGGTGGAGTGGTATTGAGAGTTGGATACAGTGTTGGTGGAGTGGTATTGAGAGTTGGATATGGTGATTCGTTCATAGTTAAATTTTATTTCAATATATTAGTATTTACACAATAAGTTCAATTAACAATGAGACAATAGTGGAAGAACTCTCTGAGTCACCGATTTTCGTAACAAAGTTAATAACACTACCTTTGGAAAGTCTAATTCGATCATTACCGGCGAACGAAACAATCGTCGAACTATCTCCAGAGATTTTAGTGACTCCAACCCCCCGTTCTTCCCATCTACTACAATATTTATCGCGACCGCGCCCACAGGTTTACCATTAGCATTAACCGAGCAGACCGCCATTTGGATAACTTCACCTGCAGCTGTCATAGTGTATCCCCCATATTTATTACTCGCTTTGGCACCGAACGAATATTCATAGTGCCCCACAACAATGGGCCCCGCTTCTCAGCCCAAACTGTTATGACACGTTTTGGTGTTTTCATTGTTTTCACTATTCCGGCAAGCGCCCTGTTTGCGTTATATGCCTCAGTACGAATCTCATAAGAGGCCTCCTCAAGAGCTTTGGTCGCGGCTATACGATCATGTTTCAGTTTATCAGACTTTCGGTTATTTTTCCATCTAGTTCGGTAAGTGCCGCTTCTCTGCTGAGAGAGTCCTCTAAGCGCAACGCATCATAAGCCTCCGTAATGGTCGCCTGTGTACCTTCTAAGGCTTTATCAATACCCGACCGGGCCTCTTTTTGATTGAAATTCTGTTATTTTTTCATCTAGTTCGGCAACCGCCGCCTCTCTGATGAGAGAGTCCTCTGAGCGCACTCACTAAGCCTTCGCAATGGCTACCTTGTGGTCTTCTCGGGCTTTCTCAACCCCCGACCGAGGGCTCTTTTGAAATTCGGTTATTTTTTCATCTAGTTCGGTAAGTGTCGCTTCTCTGTTGATAGAGTCCTCTAAGAGCAACACCCTATAAGCTTCCGTAATATCCGTCTGGTGGTCTTCTCGGGCTTTCTCAATACCCGTTCGGGCTCCATCAAGATCAAACCGGGTCTCTTTTTTAAATTCGGTTATTTTTTCGTATATGTCAGTAAGTGCCGCTTCTCTGTTGAGAGAGTCCTCTGAGCGTAACGCCCCATAAGCCTCCGCAATGGCGTCTTTGTGGTCTTCTCGGACCCCCTCAACCCCCGACCTGGTCTCTTTCAGAAATTCGGCTATTTTACCGTCTAGTTCGGTAAGTGTCGCTTCTTTACTATGAGAGTTCTCTAAGCGCAACGCATCATAAGCCTCCGCAATGGCCTCCTCAAGGTTCGACTGGTGGTCTTCCCGGACTTTATCAATACCCGACCGGGTCTCTTTTCGAAATTTGGTTATTTTTTTATCTAGTTCAGTAAGTGCCGCTTCTCTGAGAGAGTCCTCTGAGCGCAACACCTCATAAGCCTTCGTAAGGTCCGCCTGGTGGTCTTCTCGGGCTTTCTCAATACCCGACGTGGCCTCTTTTCGAAAATCGATTATTTTCCCGTCTAATTCAGCAAGTGTAGCTTCTTTGCTGAGAGAGTCTTCTAAGCGCAACGCATCATAAACCGCCGTAATGTCAACCTGGCGGTCTTTTCGGGCTTTATCAATCCCCAACCGGGCCTCTTTTCTAAATTTGGTTATTTTTTTTAGTTCGTTTAGTTCCGTATGCGTTTCTTCACGACTTTGTGTATTCACAGCCAGGGCATATTCTCTAAGTTGTGATAGTAGACTTTTTGTGAATCTTGTCCGTGGCCCTCGATATAGTTCTATTGATCAAGGCCTTTGTTTTTTGGGTGTTAGTTTAAAAAGTCGCCCTCTGTCGGGATGAATCCCCCTTCTGCCGGTTCCAAATTATTTGAATTTGTCACCCAATCGGAAGAACTACCTGGTCCGTATATACTCATAATGTTGATAATATATATTACGAACATGCGTTTAATTCTAAATAATTTTCTTAAAATTAATTAATTTGAAAATTTTCTAGGACGACCGAAATCGGGTAATCGTTCTTCAACTCTCTCCCTTTATCATCAAGAATAGAAATCTTCAACTCGTGGATGTGTCCCGATTCCAAAACTTTCATCTCGGGGTGTGAAGAATCTAAGGTCACAGTCTCACCATAGAAACAGTCGCTGGCGGGCACAGTTTTCAATAATGTGCTTGGGGATCCGTCTACCGTGTTGTACGATGTGTTCACCCGATCAAGGTGCACCCCGAGAGTTTTCGTGAAGGTGAAGTCCACCGGATTATCACCGACGTACTCACCCGGGGTAAACACTCCTTTGTTTGAGGAGTATGTCTCTCTAAAACCGAGTTGAATACCCAACCCCGGGGAGACCACTACCTTATTATCAGTGATGATGGTCATTGTTGCGAGCCCGGTAGCCTTCGATACTGTGAGGTTGATTATACCGTCAAGCTCTGAGTTGACAAAATCTTTGAGCTGTCTTATTCCCCACAGTCCGTGAGGCAGCTTTACACCTAATTGTTGTCCATCATTCACATAGTAAAACCCTTCGCTCTTCCCCACATTCTGCCATCCAACCGTGAAGGTGATTGATCTAAGGCCTACCCGGCGTTTTCCGCAGCAGTTGTCTATTAATTTTTGAAGTTCACAACTCCCTTTTTGAACATTAGTTATAGTAGCAAACATAATAATATCTTTCAATGGATACCAAAGCATTTAGCTTTAACTCTAATGTAAAGTACGCGGTCGGAGGTAAATACACACAAAAAGACGTTGTTAACCCCCTTGTACACCCAACCGTAACGGTTAGACCGGACAGCGGCTTTGCCACCAATTTCCCTAATATCTTTGAACAATATAGGCTGCCCAAGATTACTACGATGGAGGTGGTAAACGGGTGGAAAGCAACACCGATGCAGTTTTGGCAGAACCAAATAAATTTCGCTGTATGGTGCGCAACAGCCGGGTGTGGAGTTTCATATAAAGACCACCTGGAGAAGGCGATCCAGAATTATCAAGACGTTTTACAGAATGCCAGCACCCCAGTAGACTATGTATTTGGATAGGTCTTTATATGGCGCCGAGCAATATGATACTACGAGACGACCCGGTTGACGGTTACAATAATCAGATCGTAATCGCCACCGCCAATCAAAAAATAGGCCACAACGGTAACGTGAACACGGATATCATCAAGGGCACCCCCAACAGTGGAACCGATTTCATAAAACACAAAATGGATACACCTCCCCCAATTCGTAAATCGAACCCAGTACCCCCAATTCGTAAATTGGATGAACCATCGAGATCCATCAACAGACCAATCGCGATTGGAGAAACACCAATCAATTACAAATTGGGTGAAATTGGAAGCAGAACACACGAGGAGGAGAAATTAGGGCTCGTCATCACCCTCGTGGCGATCGGATTATTTACGCTTTGGTTGTAGGAACTCTCTGACAGAGAATAATAGGAGACCGGCGATTGCCACGATTAAAGCCCAGGTATTTTTGGCTAGCCATCCGGCCGTTTTTGATAATATAGATAGCAAGTAAGAAACGATACTTCCGATCAGTCCAGGTAGTGCGGCAGCCGCCTTTCCAGCTAATTTAGCTAGAAGACTGGCGAGGGCTTTTAGTTGTTTTTTTATCCACTCCTTGGCTCCACCGGATGGAGCGGTGCTGGTGCTTGAGCGGGTGGTGGCGCCGCACCACCAGTGAAAGCTAGAACTATGGTCGATATAGTCATGCCGATAGCAACGAGGATGCTTGCTATCGTGACGCCCTGCTCTCTGAACAGAGTGCGAAGACGCTCACCGAGTGTCGTCTCCTCGTGCAGGACCCTCGAGATTGATTCACGGATCCGACTTATTTGTGTGCGGAGAGCCTCACGGTTAGCCGAGGCGGCCTCCAAGCGAGCTTCTCTTTCATCCCGCAAAGACCGCAGTCGTTCGGCGATCCGCTCGGTAGATTCTCTATCGTCACCGGCTTCCTCCAGTTTTCTTTCTTCTAGCGCGATATGTTCATCCAGCGCCGTGAGTTTGGAGAGGTTAAGGACCAGTTCGCCCCGGACCGTGTTTGAGAGCCTTATCGTGTCCACGGAGTTCGCGAAGAGGTAACGGTGGGTCATCGTTGAGTATTTTTCCCAATTGCGATTGGACGCTGAACGTGGTCTCCATCGTGTTAATAACGTCGGTGGCTATTTGAGGGACCTCGCTGAGCTCGACCCTTTTCTATCGCGGTGGCCGTCTTCGCTATAGTTTCGTCGGTAGACTGTAGGGCCTCTACAGCGAGGGCCGGCACAATTGTTTTACCCCTCTTCCAATCCGTGAAGCCTAGTTCGTTCTTTATGATTTCGCCACCGCCCCGGTTTCCTGCAATGGTGTTTAGCGATAGGGGTTTTCCGGTCTTCATGTTGACGATCGGGTTATCTGATGCTTTTTAGTCGCAATCTACCGTTCAGATCCAATTCGAATTTGGAGTAGTCGCGACCGACAGACGGGACCAGACCTTTTTCTATCAAACTGTTGTAGTAGTCGTTTACAGCTCCCTCAAGTAATTCCTGACTTTTGACCAACGCTGCTGGTAGCGCCACCTATTTCCTCCAAGTCACTAATTGGAGGGGGTGTTTTGTCGAAGGTTGTGATGGAATCCTCGAAGTTATCATCATCATTATCATAATCATCGACGTAATCGTCTCTGCCGATTTCATCCATGTCAGCATCGTAATCAGCCATCTTTATAATGTGTTTACAAAATTAATTATGTATTAAAGACAAAACCATACGGGTTTAATAGTTTCAATAAAATTAATTATGTCTTCGAGTCAATACGGTCGCAAACTCAATCCATACCGCAGACTGCGTGAGCCCCTCGGGGCAAAAGGCGTGAGACAGAGTGTCGTTATTACGAACAACCCATCGACGATCGACCAGAACCAGCAGCTCTTAGTCCGCTTCCCCAACCTCGGAGCTAACGACGTCATTGTGCCGGGTACTGTTCGCCTCGCTTTCACTATTTCGCTAACGTCGACGGACGCGGACCGAACCGTCGTTCAAAACCTGGGTCGCGCCATCGTCAAGAAGACCATGATAAAGATTTCTGGTAATGAGGTGATGTCGATCGACGACAGCGACGTCTACCATTGCTATCAGGACCTGTGGAAGACGTCACACGAGCTCGAAAACGCTGTCTATCAAGGTATTGACACCAGCAAAAATAAGAACGTAACCAAACTTAGAATCGGGGCTGCTAACAAGGTAGATAACAACGCTAGTGACAACGCGGTCGCGGGCGCTTACGGCAACCGCTTCTACATCCCGCTCGACTTTGAGTTGCTGGAGAGTCACATGCCCTACTATCAGAGCGCTTTGGCTGACCGCCTCGAATACGAACTAACGTTCAACGACTACGGCCGAGTTATCATAGCCAGCGACATGTTTATCGACGTATACGATCGATAATGTTTCGCTGGAGTACGACATGGTCACGATGCCCGAACTCGCGCGATTGATCAGAACCCAGTACGCGGGCGCGTTGCCATACTTTACGACCGAGTTCTTCGCCATCGCAAGATGACGAAAGACAAAGGCGACACATTGTGGAATATTAACGTCAACGTACCCGCCCGCTCGATGAAAGGTATACTGATGTTGTTCGAGGAGGCTCGGGTAGCGCTCGGTGTTAGAAAAACCGACAGATTCTATAACCCCAAAATCACGAAGGTAGAGGTGACGATCGAGGGAGTCCCCAATCAACTCTACAGCGCGGGTCTTCGCGCGCACCAGCAGTGGAACGAAGTAAGAAAGCAGTTTGCTGCCGGCTCTAAGCGCTCTCCGGAGGTTGCAGCAGTTGCCAAAGACCTGTCATCTCTCGCCGTCTCCCTCGCGGAGTTCCTGAATACCAAATACGCGTTATGGCTAGACATGCGAGCCAGCGACGATGACCAAATACACGGTAGCGGACGCCAAGTTGAGAACGCTAGTGAGGGTGTGACGATCCAGATAACCAAAGAGGCGGACGGAGCCGGGCCATTGAACGTGTACTTATATATAATTACAGACGCACAACTCAACATCGAAGATGGTCGATACGTATCAGCGATCTACTAAATCTAACGATTTATTAATAAAAAAATCATCTAACGATTTATTAATACATAATTTTGAAAAAATTAAGAAATCTATCAATCAATACCAATTCACGATTGGAGATGCTCACTCTGCCATAATATGTGGGCAGACAGGATGTGGAAAAACGGTTTTCATCCTCGACTTGCTCGAGGGCTCCTACCGCGATGCCTTTCGTCACATTGTGATCCTGTGTCCCACTGTGCGGCACAACGATACTTATCAGCGGCGCCCGTGGATATGGACCGACCCTGAGGTATACGTTATTGACCCGGGTGATAGGCTTCACGATTGGTTGCGTGGTTTATACCAAAGATTCCAGGGTGAGCCCACCCTATATGTGATTGACGATTGCTCGGCCAAGGCGGCGATGACCAAAAAGAAGGACATGCTCTCCGAGCTCGCATTTTCTGGCCGCCATGCGAGGCAAAGCGTATGGATCTCCACTCAAAAATACAACGCCGTCCTCAAGGATCTGCGCGAGCAAACGAAATGGGTCGCCCTCTTTCACTGCAAGGACCGAGACTCATTCGATGACTGTCTTCGAGAGAATGACGTTATCCCAACGCGCGAGGAGCGCCTGAAGGTTCGACAGATGCTTTCCGAAACTAAGCACGCCAAGCTTCTGCTAAAGACTGATCAACCAACTGCTTATAAAGTTATCAATTAATTAATAATTTTGAAAAAATTAGGAAAATTACAAAGTAATAAGCTATTGCAATGCTTAGCAATTGCTGAACAATGCTTAGCAATTGCTGAACAATGCTGAACAAATACTGAACAAATGCTGAACAATGGTTAACAATGTTAACAATTTGGTGTGCTCCGCTGCTAGCTTTGTTCGAGCATAATGGTGATCATAAGTATCGGGTGGTGCGCTTGGCAATATGTTAAAGTGATGAGAGTTGTTAGAATAGTTAAATTAATTTTAAGAAAAATGAACTGCGACAAACTTCTCGATCAGCTAATAGAAGAAACCTCAACTCCGACAGAGCAATCGGGATCGGGGGTTGGTATTGGGTTGAGTGCAACGACTCCTAATGAAAATGAAAATGCGGCGCGACGAGAGTGGCTAGCTGCGCTGGTTGCTGGGGGACAATCGGAGCATTATCTCGGTAGGCGTCTCTCAGTTTTTCAGGTGGATAAGATGTCAGATGCGGAGATCGATAAAATGTATGCGCGATACGAATCCAAATTGGGAGCAGAGATGACAAAAACTCTTGGATCGGCGGCTATTCATTTGTACGCTACCGCCGTTAGTAGACTTCTCCCTATGCCAAACACCGAAGGGTTGATTCACGATCTAGAGACTGACCCTTTTATAGGACACACTCTTAGAACGGCATGCTGCTCAATTTATCACAAGTTTGGAATGTACTTAGCCCCACTAACAACCGCGTTGACCACGGGTAAACACTGTCAATTTGGACATATATGCCCACGAACTATAAGCCCTGAAAATGATGACACAAGACACACCCACGAGAGTGACGGAGTTGAACCAGATTGCTCCAACACAATCGAACCAGAGTGTTACTACGCCACTGATGACATACCGCATATAAAAAATCCCAAAAGACAGGCAGCTGGGCGGGCGGCGGCTGCCACCCGAAAAGTTAAACAAGATAAAATACTCGCCGAGCTACGAGAGGCTAAACTCCAATCGAGATTGGGGTTGCAGCAAATTCCTGAATTGATGGGGACGGAGACAGCAAAACATCTGAAGACAGAGTTGAGTACAACAACACCCCCAACAATTCATCCAATCGAGATTGGATTGGAAGCACACTCAAATTCTTTGAATTTGTCACCCAATACCAACTGCCGTTGGAGTTGGGCGAATCCGATTGAACCCAAATTCGTGAATTGGAGTTGGGTTGTTGGTGGTGGTCTGGCAGTTGTTGGTGCCCTGTGCGTTTTGGAAATACCCCATATATCGAAAAAACAACCAGCCAGTGTTCAGAAGAAAGTTACGAAACACCAATCGCGATTGGATGCGCCCCATTTAAACATTGATCGCGACCCCTTTTATATGCAATAATTATAACAATGGCTGAACAAGATGGTAAAATGTTAGTGAATGCGCTTTATCACGCCGTGGTGATATCAGGTTTCAGTATCGGGTATGCTCGACTATCAAAGATGGCCCTAGGAGGAACCGCTCCCAAATTGGACTTTAATGTGAGAGACGTAGGGCTCGCGACCTTAGATGTAGCGGCCGCAGTTTGGACCCGAGATTATCTAGTTAAAGCTGGAATTCTACCAGTTAATATATGGAAATAAATGGCTTCAATCGCAGTAATAGTAGGTGGTGCGCTTGTAAACGCATTGGCGTTCAGCGGTAGCAACTTTATATTCTCTAAAAATGAAAAGCTCGAACGTGGATGAGGAGCGTAAGCGTCATGATTTAGCTGTAGAACAACTCAAAAGCGCAAAGGAAGCGTGGTCGAAAAAACGAACCGCCCATCTGGACTGGGTCAACGAAGAGCTTCGCCGCGAATATCACGCGCACAAACTTTTCAGAACGTTGAAGAAGCCAACCGCGAGTACGCGCTGGCATATCCGCACAAAGTCTCGATCCAATGGATCCCGAGCCCCAACTTTCAGATTTCTATGTACCGTCAGAGACCCAAAAGGACCGCGAGATCGCGTTCATCGTCGTGGGAATGGGTGTGGTGGGTCTCGTCGGCTACTATATAAAATAATTAATTAAATTATTTTTTATAAATATATATATATAGAACGATGTTAGTTGACGAACTTTATGACGCTATGATCGATGTAGGCTACACTGCCCAAAAACATCGATTACCTGGTGCAAGGAGTATGATTCGTCTGGCCCGAGATTCTCTCGAGACGTGGCGCGAGGACGAAAAAGCGGCCACCCTTTTCGCAAAGCGGATGTTAGATTCCTCCACCAATCCTGGGGGATTGGACTCCAATCGAGATTGATTAATGAATTAGATTCCCCTCTCCTGTTCCAACCCAAACGAAACGCGATTGGGGCTGCAGCGAAACTTCCAACAAAGGTTTATTATTAACGACGCAGTTACCGGACGAACTGGCGAGGGCATGTTGGAGATTGTCCGATATATTAGAATACTTCGCATACGATGAACACGCGCAAACTTGATACCAAACTAACGCGCAAGCTGTCCGAATACATACTATAGCCCACGCGGCTACTGAAGGGACTCGCGGCCATCAAGAACCTCGCGGCGGCGACCAAGGTTTCAGAAAACGCTGTCAAGGAATGGCTCAAGAAGCAGGCCATCTGGCAGATCTATTTACCCGCGCCTCACAATATTCCGCGGCCGAAATTCGACGTGCCGGTGCCGAACCAAGTTCACCAAGCGACCTCCTGTTTCTACCTCACGATCGCGTCGGTCGCAAGACGTACAAGTACGCACTGACAATCGTTGACGTAGCGAGTCGTTATAAGGGGGCTGAGCCGTTGGCCACTAAAGAGTCTAAGGAAGTGGCTGAGGCTCTTTCCCTAATATATAAGAGGAGTCCTCTCAAATGGCCGAATCTTCTCCAGGTCGATCCCGGCCGCGAGTTCATGGGCGCGGTCTCTCATCTATTGTCTAAGCATAAAGTTTCTATCAGACGCGGCCGCGTCAATATCCACAGGGACCAGGGTATCGTGGAACGCTTCAATCGAACCCTGGCTGAGAGACTGTTCGGACACCAATACGCTAAAGAACTTGTAGACCCTCATTCGCGATCGACCGAGTGGGTGGCCAGACTGCCCGCCGTGGTCTCCGCACTGAACGGAGAGGTGACCAGATTGATAGGTAAGAAGCCTGTAGATGCTATCAAGTTTAAAAGGGTGACGAGCAAGCCATCTGCCGTCTCGCGCGGGCGACCCGTTGGTTTTAGAGGAGCAGCAATCGGCGATTGCACTTCCATCAGATATTGACGTCCGGTACCTCTATCAACCGGAGAGCTCGAAGGTGGCAGCCGCCGCGCGACTGATCCAGTGTGGTCTCTCAATGATATCATCTAGATCGATCTATTACCAAACCCGATGAGCCCGTGCTCTACTATTTAGATGATGGGCCACTCGAGGGTTTGTTTTTTTTTTTTTTCGGAGGGAACTTTCTTGTTCGCGAAGAACCTTCTTATAGTGCCTTCTGACACCCAGCTACCCCCGGATCACTAGAGATGTTCTGTATGTATTCCGTCTGGTAACACGCGTCTTTTATCGTAGTATGCCGAGAGTCCTAATTTTTGTTGACAGTACGTTTTCATAACGCCGTCTTTCATTTTAAATAAATCTATTTTGTGCTACATCTATAATGTGTTTTCCATCTTCTGTAGTTTCACTTAGTACTCGTTTATATCTATCCCAATTTAAATTGTTAGTTCTCTTGGACATTCCTTTCGCAGAGTTTTTATTAATTTTAATTTGTTCCAAATTATCTTTAGTGAAATTAATTTTTTCTACGAAATAACACTTACTAGATAACGCTATCGCCCTATCCCCGCTAAATTTCTTTTTTTCTTTTTCAAACTCGTCTAGTAAGTTAGGTCTAATCAATTCCTCTATCGTTTTTCCACTAACTCCTATATACATACTATCTGTATCCATCTGTATTAATTCAAAGTCTTCTCTTTTTACGTATTTATCTAGAAATTCGTAGTAAAATTCCAACATTCTCAATTTAGCTAGTTGATAAACTGCTATTCCACAATGGAATGGTCTCTTTACCGCACACCTGGGTTTTTTCTTGAAGATATTTCGTACGCATCTCCTATCTCTTCCAAATCGTCAAAGAATGCAGATCTTAATGCTTTGTCAACACAGGTTTCGTTTTGTGTATATGTCGTATTTAAATGTCTCTCCGTTGCCTCTATCATTTTTCCACAACACGAGTTTCCTAATAATTTCATTATGTCGGCTACTGGTTTCTTATTTGGTTTCTACATCGCCTGTTCGTCTTGCGGCTGTATCTTCTTTTGCGAACCATTCGAATGGTTTTCCACTAATATAATCTATAACACGATGAACTCCAGTTATTTCTAGGCCGTGTTTTAAATACCATTTCAACAGTGGCGCGTACAGCAATACTTTAGTGGCGGTCATAGATCCCACCAATTTTCTTCCATTTCCTCTAGTTCTTCCAGTATCTTCCAAATATTTTAACATGTGTGTGGGAACTTCATCAACCTCTACTTCCTCTGTTTATAATTGGGGACATTTCAGAAAACTTATGTTTTTAAGTTGTGTGGAACTTCTATATCCACCTCCGCAAACCCAAATCCCAAACCAGTCTCCAGATAAAACTCTTTTAAAAAACTTTTTAATAAATTTAGGGTTATGTGGGGTATCTATATGGTGTATAGTTTCTCTCCAACACGGCATCTCTTTATTTAACGTAGATAAATATAACGCGTTTGCATCGTACCCTAAAACAGCCTTGCAAGGTTTGTTAATTTCATTTGAGGAATTAGATCTAATATTTGAAACAGCAGCTTCTGCATATCGTGTAAATACTATTGATGGACCGCCAACTAGAGCGTCCTTCATCATTTTATATGTTTCTTCTTTTGGTGCATATAGAGCATCCTCCGGTATAATCGTCTTTGAAGATTTTTGTTCTTTAATGGTTCCTCTCAATAAATATTGTATAGCTACTCCAGGTAGTGTTACCGCATCTTTGAAAACATCCACACCTCTGTGTTTATAAAATTCACACATTTTTTCCAACCGCTTCTAGGAACGTGCTACATCTAAATCGTTATAATAATTTTCAACCAATCTCTGAAAGTTTTCATATTATTTTCTTAGAAAATTCTACGACATTTACTTAATTCTGTTTCGTCTATTAACATTTTCCCAGATAGTTTGGAATACCAATTCTCTATATCCGGTAGTCCTGGTAATCCATTTTGTTTGCTGGAGAATCGAACCACTCATAAGGAAAGAAAGATTTCTGTCCTTTGCATTCGTAGGCTTTTATCCAACTATCGTAACTTACACCGGGTCCTAGATAAAGTATTACATCAAGAAATCTAAACTCTGGAGTAAATAGAAATATTGTTCCGTTTGCACGTTATCCGACCATTACTTTCTTTGTTGTGATGCCAGTTCGCCTACTAGGTATTTCTTTATTAAGTTTATATCGTATTTACTGCTGTTAAAACCTATAACCGGTACTTGCTCTATCCACTGTTTCGATCTTGGCGATTGGTTTTTACGTAAATGTTCTGTATTAAAACCTATATCTTGACCACACTTCTTCTCTTATAACTTTTCCCCTGACTTTCAAATCTTCTACGAATTTTTCTATAAGTTTTGCGGGATCTTTATCACAAATATGAGTTACTGTTCCTGAGAAATTATCTCCTATACTAACGCTTGCCGGAACGTGCTCAGCTTCGTACTCTAAATTATTACCGGTAGTTTCAACTTCTGGCTGGAGATACGCCTCAAAATCGTATACTCTCTGATATGGATAAAGAGTAGTGTCACAACCGATCTTTATATCTTTACCCGTTCTTTGAAATTCGCATTCCACATAACTACTAGGTTGAATTCTTTGCTTTTTCTAATAACTTTATCTCTCCTCATAGTGGATGTGCGTTCTTCTTTTCTATGCTTTGCATGAATCTCACACCCGTGCCAGTAACAGCCGTGATATTGATATACGGTATTGGTTTCTGGACAGTATCCATCTACCGGAGCTCCTAAAATCCATCTTTCACCTCCGTGTCCGCACTGTTCGTGGTGAATGTGAATTCCCTCCCGCTTTCCACAGAATACATCCAATCGATCGCCCCACCCCATAACTGTTAGAACCTTTTGGGTAAAACGCTTTCTCGAACGACGAACGCGGGCGCTCTAAATAATTACCATCACATATTACTTTTTGTCTCACCTCTCATACATGTTGGTCCGTGTCTCTTCATATTACTCGCTTTCGTGAATTTCTGCTTGCAATTATCGCAGGCGTAAATTTTAGATAGGTTTTTAAGGTTTTTTTATCAGAAATGCGTGATTATTAAATAGTCCTATTGTCATTGGTTTATTACCTATTGCCTTATAGTGCGCTGGTACCTTTTTCAACCACCATACATTACATTCAGTGGGTTGATATACTTCTATACCGATTTTAAAAAACTCTTCAACCTTTTTCAGATCTGAAAAAGAAATTGGTGAAACCACATTACTACCGAAATATTGCTTACTAAGTTCTTTCGCCTTTTCTGTACATCTGTCAGGTCTGATATTTTTATCAAGGTGCATAGCTAGACACCTGAACAGACAAAGATCGTCATTATACTTATCTAAAGAATACATACCTTTTCTATTCCTCAACCATTCTGGAAGTTCTCCTCCTGCTGCTTCTTTGGATTGTAGTCCCTAAATCTATTCCCCTACTACCCTGTATTAGCTTTACAAAAACCTCTACCCATCTTACAAACTTCCACTTTGTATTTGGTCTGTCTATTTTATCGGACATTATTCGTGTTTGCTCCTTATCTGACAGCCATTTTTTAACGGTTTTCATTGATGATAGTGTTCGCTACCACCGAGATTTTTGTGAAATATTATAGTTTTAGGTTTTCCGTTTTTAATTTCCTCCATATGTTTCTAGCTTGTAAGAATATGAATATCTGAAATAAAAATTGGTTGTTAGATACGGAGCGAGTTTATCGGACATGCGTTCAGACTCGTTAATGTTAATGTTTTTACGAAAGGATAATGTAACTACCCGTCTTCCATTTTCTACCTTTTCCAATGTTTCATCGTGAGCCCCTAATATTTCTTCACCTTTTTCCACTATCGCGCTAACGATAGATTTTTTCTTATTATTATTTATTGGCGTCTAATTTGGGACAAATATTTGTGCTTGAAGGTTTTGATTACACTAGCCCTTAACCCCGCAATACTTTCTTTTTGAATTCTGTTACCAACTTCATCCGCTTAGGATATGTCTTTAAAGGCTCCTCGTTTGTGGGCGCGGGTAAACCGCTTCATAAACACCTCATTCTTTGTGAGTTTATAAGATTTGTCAACCCCCTAACTCTCAACCGTTTACTATAAGTAATCCCTAGAGATTCGGCTTTCTCTTCTCAAACTTTCTATTTCTGCTCTAGTTTCTGACGTTATCATATTTTCTGTAATATACTTTTGTATAACCTATGAAATTTATCTGTTCAATTGGTCTTGAAAACATTATGTTTTTTTCACTTCTAATTGAATATAAAACATAAACATATACATATATAATGGAGTGTGAGACTTGTTGTAAGACGTTTACGCGTAAAGAATATCTACGAAGGCATCTAGCGAGACGTAGAAAAATTCCTTGTGTCCCCCCGCAATTTCAATGCCCCAGATGCCCTTGTAAATTCATTAGTGCCCAAACTCTTTGTAGACATAAGCAACTACACTGTCAGGTGGCTACAGGTGAACGTGGTAGACTAGAGCTGGTAGAATTAGTTGCTGATCTGCGAAATAAATTAGCTATATTGGAGGAGAAAAAATGGGGTGTTGGAATATAAACTATCACTCGTGGGCACATTGAAATAATTATTTTATCATAAATTTACTGTCGGAAAAACATTATGTTTGTTTTTTCACGACCAATTTTTCGTGGTTGGTGGGAGACAATTTCCTCGTTAACCAATTTTTGATTTTTCGGGGGTGGTGGGGGTAGTATAAAGGGTTATAAATAATGCTACCGCAGGTGGTATCATTCTGACTCCCTTTATACTACTCACCTGAGTACTCCATACGTCAGACTTCCCCGTGCAACTCAATGCTACATGTACATTGTACACTCTCCACAATCATTCATTACACATGTGCGCCACAGTTTACTGTGTACTTCTATATAGTGTGCTATGGATACGTTGGCCAAATACGTTGATACAAATTGGAAGGTAAAAATTGAATTGGCGGCATGGAAGACATACTTCAATAAAACTGTTAATTGACTTATTTTTCTATTTTCATCTTATTCTGTCCCGCCCATTTTAACGTCGCAAAAGCGCGTCACTGACATATTATGTGAAATGTCCACGAACAGTGTAGACCCTGATCAGACTATGCGTATGGTCGGGCTGATGGGGCTACACTGGTCGCATCCTATCTAGGCACATTTTGTCGTGACGCTTCACATATGTGGCGCGTCATGAGAACATGTGCGCAATTATGAAAGTGAATAAAAATTATGTTACACACATTACGTATGGCGAAAGATGACTTTCTCAAATTTCAGCGTCAAAATTGGGTTCGGTCGCTTGAGGTGTGCTTCACGTGCCTGCACGTTTAATAGATAGGATCATTTCGTCTGTATATGGGATATATACGGACGAAATACTCCAATATGATTGGACTATATTGCTTGGCAGTGGTCTAAATTTACATTACTGCGTGGCGATTTGTCCGTGCTATCATACCGTGTTTATACACTTTCAGAGTGCGTGTTATGTAATAAGAATTCTTGCTTTGGAACAGATAGAGGCGTATGAGTGGTCCTTAGTGTGGGTGGAGACCGGAGTACCCGGAGACAACCCACTTGTCCGGGCTGGCGACCAGCATACAATCTTACATACTACCACAGTCGAGGATCGAAACAGGGACAGCATTGTTGAGAAGCGCGCTCGTTACCAATTGAGCTAAAACAATTTATCTTATATTTAAGGGTAGGAATTGGCTCGAGGACCTTCCAAACCCGGGCATTTGAGCCCAGAAAGTGTCAAGCCAATGACCTTTGGCCCACTTGTTTCCGAATACAGTCGAAATATATACATCAAATGCACGAGGCAATAATTCCAGCACAAAAATATTTACACAGTTCCCTAACATTTGATTGGCCCGTAGCAAGTCTCTGTCCAAAATTTATATCCCAGTAAACTCCCACGCCGAACTACTTTCCGTAACCGTGAGGCGCAGTTAACATAATTTTTAAGAAAACGGAAAATAAACACATTTTCTTGATGAATTTATTTCAAATGCTGGAATTATCAGGAATGAATGGCCTTTTTGTGGAATTTATCGGGGATATAAACTTGGAAAAGTCGCGGGAATACTGGACGAGGCCTTTCGGCCTTCGTCCAGTATTCCCGCGACCCCTATAATGAGGCGGTGGTATTAGGTGATTGATAGATATATAGATACACGTGACTTCAATGAGCATTGCTGCATAAGAGTGATGTGATATATGAATATAACATGCATGTATGTGAATATTGTCGTGTTACTGGCTACTGTATGGAGAATTGTGTTGCCATCTCCGCCATCTTTGTATGTACAAGCCATCGTAACATTTCACCACTTCGTGCGTTTGACACATACAGCAAATAATATGACAGTAAACCAAATAATATTTGGTGCAATACATAATAGACATATATCACAACGGCAAGTTATACATATTACGCCAGCGAATTATACAAAAGACGAGACATCTGAGCATTTCTCCCATCAATCTCAAAATACATTTTGATGTGTAAACTTTTCAATCTGACGCACGGCCTATGTAAGTGTACACGTTGTACATAGGTAAAGCCACATTTACTCGCATATTAGGTGAGTAAACACCAGGGACAATACAATCAGGTAACTGCTTACATGTCACTGGATATATAGCTAATAACAGTGTACAGTAGTGGGTATATATGGTATGTGTTGTGTGGACGGCCATGTACACATTGCGATTTTAAAACTACTGGGGTAATTATAATGGTGGTTAATGTTGTTAAAAACACAGGCAAAATCCTGTCCAAAAACTGACATACTTTGGTGTAATATAATTGATAGGAGTCCGTTCTCCTGGCTTTTATACATGTGTGCTTGCTGCATTATATCATGTGTTCTACTTCACATTTTTAGTTCTTTGTCAAATCGCATAACAGATGAAACTGGTTGATGGCTGGAATACATACAGATGGCCGACTTGGCCACTCCATGTGCCGTATAGGATACAGTAATGAGGAAGTATTCACATATATGTTATATATATATTCCATCACGTTTACGAAGCAATTATCTTTGACATAAATGATGATTAGATATAGAACGGGTCCTTAATTTAACCTAGCTTGTTCATTCTCCTATCGCACGATGCCGGTATGTCAGACCGTGAATAGGACTGAGTGTGAATACATTTTATATATGGAGGCACAGCTGTAACAGTGTTATTTGAGGTGTTGTTGGTCAGGGCACAGGCTGATCAGGATCTACACTGGTCGTAAAACCCACAAACCCCATTTCACCAGTCACAGCCACAACTATTGTATTCGTCATTGGACGCCTACTGGGGAGTAATTTATGGAAGCGTCCGGGTGACAATGCTAAAATATATTATCCTAATAAGGATATCTACGTCCTAATTATACATAGTAACTCCTATAATAATTAGGAGATGGTATCTCCTAATTAAGACGTAATATATCCTAATTAGGACTTATTATCTCCTAATTAGGAGTTAGTATCTCCTAATTCGGAGATAAATTATTGTTTAGCGTCGGAACAGATAGTAAGTCCTAATCAGGAGATACTAAGTCCTAATTAGGAGATAATACGTCCTATTTAGGATACTATCTCCTAATTAGGAGTTAATATCTTCTAATTAGAACTTGGTATCTCCTAATTACGTGTTAGTATCTCCTAATTACGTGTTAGTATCTCCTAATTAGGAGATAAAACTATTTTTGCATTGGCACCAGGACGCTTCCATAGTAATTACAAGACAAAATGCGGCTTATTGAGTTTACGACCAGTTTTGCCTCTGATCGGACTGATCAGGGGCTTCAATGTTCACTATTGCCGTAACGTAGGAAACATTTATTTAGCGTTTGTGACCAGTGTAATCTGGAGTCAGAGTCTAGACCGTTGCGAAAACATAATTGAGACACGCTATGTGACTTTGTACCTTCCGACATCTGCTTAATATCATGAAATACGTTTACAAAATTTACAATATTTCTCGTAAATGGTGTCAAAAGTCTACAATATTTTCAGAGTTCATGCAAACAATTTCGTAAACTTTTATGAAAAATATTGTAAATATTGTAAACGTAGTTAATGACATTACGCAGATGTCCGAAGGTACAAAATCGCATGGCGTGTCTCAATTGTTGTGGTATTGTGCACGTGTACATGTATGTAACGTTAGCTATACATACATATCGTACAGTGGCTCATTAGGGACCGTTATACAATTACACTGTTACAGCTGTGCCTCCATATATAACATGTATTCGCACGGCGTCGAGACGAAAATTAATAATCTTAAATGGAGTTTCTTCGTTTCTACGCCGCGTGGAGTCGAAATGCATAGAAACGAAACACTAAGAGCCTTACATTTAGTTTCTTAGCTTTCACGCAGCACAAAGACGAAAACTAAGTATCTTACATTACGTAAGAACTTTTGATACTGCACCGCGTAGAGACAAACATTAAGAACCTTAAATGTGGCTGTGACTGGATAAATGGGGTTTATGAGATTTGTGACTAGTGTAGCTCCTGATGAAAACTTACACTCCTGTAGCGTGAACGATCTGTTTTGCTTGTTATATGCATGGTATGTGTTTCCTTGGTTGAATGACGAACAGTGAAGATCCTGATCAGACTGTGCGGATGCACAGGCTGATCTGGATCTACACTGGTCATAAACCGATAAGTCCACATTTTCCAGTCACAGCCACAGATTACATTTAGTTCCCTGTCGTCTACCATATAGAAGCAAAATTACTACCCAGCTCCATACATATCGTAGATAACATATCGAAGGTGAACTATTGTAGCCGTCAACCATACTGCGTGGAATTGCATGTCATTTAGGCTGGTCACGAACGCAATGGACCACATTTCTGCACGGCTCAGTATATCATATTGTGAATCCCGAAATACTTCCAATTACCCAAAAGTAACCAGCGATATTAACTCATATTAAAAAATGTTATTTATAACGATGTACGGTAGTCTAATAAAAATGCAGGTGTCCGATGTTGTGCTGGAAAAAGTTCACTGAAAGTCCGATACGATATGGAGGAGTCTTTTAAATATAGTTTTAAGACGCCTCAGTATCACATCGAACTTTCAGTGAACTTTTTCCAGCACAAATTCGGGGCCCTGCCAAGAAAAGTAGAACATCAAAATATGGCAATGGAATACACTGGACCGATTTAATGATCATGTGCCTAATTGATGTGACATGTGGGATACTAGAGGTAGATGGCGTCTCACGGTACTCCTATTTGTCACGAATATTCCGTATCCTCGTGAGATTCTTTCCATCTGAGGCAAGTATTCAATATAATGACTGTTATTTAGTTTAAACTGGTATTATAGCTATGCAGTTGTGACATACATGTAAGTTGATCAGCTTGGGTGTAGATTGTTCTGGAGCGGCCGTTACATTATTGTAGTCAACGTTTTAAAGTATTGCGTTCTTTCCCTTCCAACAGATCTACCACCAGATCCGGGTTAACATTTTGGGGGATCGTCCGGGATAGTGAAGAACTGGGATACATCGCCGTCAATCCCGCGAACAACAACTGCAAATTAGAACAACAACAACAAAGTCACAGAACCATGGCGGACGAATTATATCAAATAAAGAGGCCAACTATTTATCGCTGCTTTAGAACACCTCACAGCGATAATTACCGAACATGGACTTGAAGCTGACATTGAGGGTATAGATCGGGTAGATGCCTGGCTTTTGGAGGAAGTTAAACGCGTCGATGAGGGATAAACGGTCTTATTATCAAGTCATATTTTGAGACGACAAGTAAGGAAGAAGCAGAACTAATCAAACTACAGTGCAACCTCTCTACAACAGCCACCCATGGGAAGACGCAAAACTGGCTGTTGTAGAGAGGTGGCTGTTGTAGGGAGGTTAATGCTGAATTAAATGTTGTCACCCGTTGTTTATTAATTTTCTTATCAAAAAAATGATTTGGCAACATTTTAGAATCATTCATTTCAAACCAAAGGAAGTTATTCTAAAATGCTGTCAAAACATCTTTTTATTGAGAAGAAAGAAGGCAAAAGCAACAGCAGACGACACATTTTCGTGCTGAGCAGTCTAAGGGTTAGATATAGAGGAAATCATCCATTTGGGATATAAAATAGCTGCTGTTATAGAGGGGGTGTTGTTGTAGAGGGGTGGCCGTTCGGGGAGGTCCGACTGGAGTTATAATTACAAGCGAAACTGTTGAAAAATCTAAACCAGATCCAAAAGAAGTAGACTCGAAGATCAGACTCCGAGAATTTAAAAGCAGTGGACAGAGTGACTTAAGGCGGGCAGTTCATCCATCATTTAGTGGGCCAAATTGAAAGTGGAATTAAACGAGGTTATCATGAGATAGACTTTGTGGAGTTATTTGCGCCACGTCGACGACATCAGGGCTCCAAACTACATTGAAGGCACAGCAGAACTGTCGTTATCCACTTTGTGAGCTCTGCTCATATCATATTGCAGATACAAATCGGCAACCGAACGTTATTCCGAACTGGGTGCGGCGAAGCAAAGATCTAAAGAAGAGCCATCCGATTTTCTCATTAGATCAATGGGTCCGGCATAACTAGATCCAACTCTCATATACACTTTACGAGTGCCGGAGGGCCAGACCAGCTGCAAGATAGGAACCGTAAAGGGTGAATCCCATCGTAAATTTTACTCTTTACATTGCTCTCAACCAAACCAATTTGAAGTTGGTAATACAAGGATGACCTTTACATGAACCACGGGTCACCATTTGAACCGATCTGAAAGAGCTTCATTGGTCGATAATTTCTGTAAAGTTTCATTCAGATCGGCTTGTTAGTTCATGAGACAATGGTTAAGAATTTGAGCCACTTTTGCGATGGCGGCCATCTTGGTTTGTGTGGCGCCACCATTTATATTCAATTTGAAAATGCTTCAGCAAGGAATCATATCTGCAACATTTGACCAACATCCGCCAAGCGGTTCATGAGATATAGCAATGTGAAGCTAGTAACTGAAGAATGGTTCCTTTACCTTTCAGCGGCCATCTTGTATGACATATTTATACGATTGCAATAGAAACATGGGGAGAGGTACTTTTATGTTATTTATGAAAATTAAAAAGTACTTACAATAATTTGTTTTTTAGATTTACTGCGTTTCATAGCCAAAAGTTCGTCGACAGGAATGGAACAGACAGTACATTATTCGTAACTTATTTCGCAGACCATTCACCACCTACTTCTGCTCCGTATTTATCCGTTTCTGATAATTATATTAGCCTGTGTACTTGACCATCCCATTTGATCAATTACACGCACCATAAACGTGTTCTCCACGCATTGCAGTTACCATTACAGAGGTAGCGGGTGGTACCGGTCCCGGTTGGTAGCGGTACCAGCTTATAGGGATCACCCAGAAATGCGACTGACAGCCACAGTTAATGCTTCTAAAAATAGATAAATAAAACGTCGATACCTAAATATAATAACATACATCGGACGCTGACATAACTATATCTGACGAAACAGTAAACATCACAAATGAGAGAAGCCATGAACCTAAGAAGTATGGAACGCCAAGTATACATACACTCAGATAATTCATGCTAGCTCTAAATAATTACAGTTAGCTTTAAATATTTAGAGCTAGCTTGAATTGATTTCAAGCTAGATATAATGCATTTGGAGCTAGCTCCAATTCATTTTAAGATATTTATAGATACTTCATTTGGAGCTAGCTCTAAATCAATTAATGAGATATCCAATTGATTAGTAGACAGCATTATGTAACTTGATTTGAAGAGCTCTACAATTGATTTGGAACTAGCTCTAAAACATTTGAAGCGAGCTCTAATTGATTTACAGCTAGCTATAATTCATTTGGAGCTAGCTCTAAATCAATTAATGCTATATCAAATGTATAAGTAGAGAGCATTGTATAACTTGATTTATAGAGATCTACAATTTATTTGATGCTAACTCCAAATGTGACGATTCCTCGAGCGCATGGGGTGGCACGATTTACCAAAATCTACCCAAATCTTACACAATTCTTCACAAATATGTATGCAATTACTTTATTTGCTAATAAAAAGCTGTATATATCATAGTAACGATGTTTGGACTGTACTTACATACCAGGGCCCAGTTTAATGTGGAAATATTTGTGTATGCAATAAAGACGGAAGGGAAGCAATCAAGATGTGTGCAGGTGCGCGTTTTGGGAACGTGGGCAGCGAAATCTTGTATTTTGACCTCGGTTCAGGTATTATATTTATCACAACTTTCTTATTATTACACATATTTTGATGATATAAAGGACATGTAAGTGTATAGTATACTCGAGTGATGCCAGTTCCCCAAATACTTCGACATCGTTTGCAAACAACGCAAAAATTGACGTGGTAAAGTCGACAGCACTCATGAAAATCGTACTATTTCAACTGATTTTGGCATGTTACTTGTTGTAGACGCACATGTTATAACGGAATAGATGTGTAATAGAAATAAATAATCACAGTAATAGTTTGCAGGAAATTTGAAGTCTACTAGCGAGGATGATAAAGTAGGCATCAGGGAAACGGTGTGGATAAAGTGGAGAGAGAGAATTCTTCCATTGTTTTATTGTACACATATAATCACTAGCAGTTCCGTAACCAGGCGATGGCTTCGTTTATCATTTTCCCGATTTTTGTTATGCTAAGAATCCAAAACCCCGGGATGGTGGTGGGGAGAATGCTCCCTGACCCCCATATCGGATCTTGGTTCGCATCGTCTGGTTTTTACATCTGGTTACGGCCCTGACTAATATACACTAGTGACTGCATCATGTCCTTGTTTCTCTGCGAGCTTACTTACTTGAAATTGGTGTAGAATGCAAATGTTCGGTGTATTGTTGCGCTTTGCCTGTGTGGGAGGCTGCTCATATGAGTCGACGTTTTTTAAAAATGCAGTACTTCCGCGGGTAAATTTGGTGCGCATGCGTAATGCAATCATTCAGGGAGACATTGTTTTCATAGTTTCAAGCGATTTAATGCTAGCTCTAAATCAAATACAGCTCGCTCTAATATTTTTGGAGAGATGTAAAATATGCATACATGTAATGCTCTCTTAAAATAACTTTGAGCTAGCTCTAAATCATTTAGAGCTAGCTCTAATTCATTTGGAGATATCTACACTTCATTTAGAGAGAACAATGGATTAGACGGGCTTCAGATGTAGTTCGATTTATGTAAAATGGGTTTACATATGGTCACGGACACAAACTAGTACACAGCTTCTACATTATAGGGTTCAGTGGATTACATAGAGTCGTAGGACGGGCACAAAGTAGTATACCGTATCTACATTAGGGTACAATGGGTTGCATATGGTAAGCGGGCACACCATAGTATACAGCATCTACAATAGGGTACCATGGGTTACATGGGGTACAAAGATACACACTACAAATTACAATAGTGTATGATGGGTTACATATGGTACAAGAGCACACAATAGTCTACAACATCTACACGATGGTATGAGGGGTTATATAGGGTACAATGGCACACACTAGTCTACATCATCTACAATAGGGTACGACGGGTTACATGGGGTACAAAGATACACACTACACATTACAATAGTGTATGATGGGTTACATATGGTACAAGGGCACACAATAGTCTACAACATCTACAAGATTTGGGTAAAACAAAACGGTTACCCAAACAAGCTTTGCTATTGACATGAAAATTTACTATGGACATATGA